>JANQDE010000199.1:160215-202634 GCA_037157785.1 Cephalotes varians
AATGGAAATATTACGGAAATAGCCGAATAGCAAATAAGTACAATCTTAAGATCATCTTCGTCAAGACAATCTTAGATCAAACAAGAATTCCTTAAGGAAGAATTTCTTCTCGAAGATCGTCTTATTTCATGATTATGAATTGTTACGATCTCAAGATGATCTTGATTGAATAAGACGGTCTTGACTAAGACTTAAGTACTGCCTTGAGCTTTGACTATGAATACGGGCCAAAGTCTTCCAAAACACTAGGCTGCGTTCGGGCAGACGCTGAAAATCTGCACGTAGCGTGTACTATAGATTTTCAGCGAGCGTCTGCCCGAACGCAGCCCTAATATCTTTTATTATTAAATATATTAGCACTCGCAACATTCGCAACTAATATCGGAACGCACCTTTTTAAGCGCTGCTGTCAATCAATGACGCTAGCGCACCTAACGTCTAAAATTCGAAACTGTACATACGAAACTGTGCATACATAAGATAGATTTTTTGATTTCTACACCTTATATTATAATAACTTTTTTGATACAGCACATACAGTAAAAATAAGCAAAATTTTTATGATATAATTTTTGGTATGCGCTATCGATTGAGCTTATTATCAACTCAATCAACTCAGCCGTTATTGAGATCTGATAATCTCGGCTCGTCTCAACTTTTGATCTCGCGTAAAGCTACACGATCTGTCTCGCGCTACGCGTGAACTTGGCGCGAGATATCATCTCTTGATTAATGTCTCTTGATTAGTAAGGAACTATTTAATTTTTCTTAACAATAATTTAAATAATTATTATCAGTTACATTATTTTAAAAAATTATTAAACATATTAATAATATAATTAATCGTTTTCTTGTTAAATCAACTGCGGAAAAATTTACAAGATTAATGATTTAGAATGTACAACAGACATGTGATCTTTTCTTAAAAATCACTTATCGAATGAGAAATAAAGTTCAAACTGTGTCTCGAGATTATCAGAATTTCTCGATTAAATCACGAATATGATGTGACAAATGTTAAATCGATTTTTAGAATCTATTTTTATGGAATACTATTGTGTCTCAAAATCGATTTCTATTGTAAGTTCTGTTAATTGTAAGTCAATAAAGTCATGAGATACGTGCTTGAAATTTCCATGTAAGTATATGAAAATAATGTTCACACTGACATAATTTGTCATTTTTCATAATTGCAACATTGCAAATGGTACCAGAAGTGCAACATTGCCCATAATTACATTATGATTCGTGTAATAATTACATTATTTATAATGAATATAATATCGATAATTCTTAATATCTTCGAAACATCCATAATTAAAATCTCTCTAAATAGGAATCAATGTAATATTCACTGATTTGCAGTGTTATACTTATAAGTGTGATTATTAGTGAGTATTCACTGTTTCTCAGCGATTTTGATTAAGAGAGGGGAGTACTTTCACTAATCAGAATCAGTGTATTATCACTGAAAGACATATTTCACTGATTCAGTATATTATCACTGAATCAGTGTATTATCACTGAAAGTGCATATTTCACTGATTGTAAATATAACACTGAAATCAGTGAACTTTCACTGATTTCGATTTAGAGAGTAGTGTACTATACTTTATTTCTTATAACACGACGTGAGTAGTGATATCTGTGCTATTTGCGTATTGTAAAAAAACTTTTATGGTCTCTACAATTTATTAGCCGCGAGCGATAATAGTATAATAATAATATAAGCCATAAAAACTGTAGAAAAGAAATAAAACTTTTATCTGTGATAACTTCATCGTCTTTTTCACAGATACATTTTAACTCTTTCGACTAATTCAAAAAGTTATACGTATTTCAATTTTCTAACTTAATCGTGATAAAGTTCAAAACTCTTATTTCAACTCATTAATAATAACTGGTAAAAAATTTTTCATGTAAGAATATGTATATAAATACATATAAACATATATAATTATATATGAAATATGTCTATATATGTTCATATCCTTCTTTCTATTCTCTTTTAAAAAAATAAGAAAAAATTTCTTACATATAATTATAAATAATGATGTATATATAATTATATAAGAGCAATTTTTTCTTATTTCTTCAAACTTGACTTTTTGTAAAAGAAACAATGCAAAAATTATCTTTTTAATTATTTTTTGTATCCTCATTATTATATTATTTTTCTTGTACCAAATTTTTTTGTAATAATAATTTTACCAAACAAAAAATATAGATATTTATGGACATATTTCATATATAATTATATGTGTATATATATTGTATATTTATACATATATATTTATATATATGTATATTTATACATATATATTTATATTTATATATTCTTACATGAAAATTTTTTTACCGCATATGATTAAAACAAATTCAAAACAATCATAAATTGTCCGAAGATAGTAAAAGTGCTAATTAATACTTTAAATAAAGACAAAGGTAAAACATCAAAAAATAAGTTGCAATTTGAATATTATTGACATAAATTTTATTCATTAGCGAGTTCAATTTATTTGTCCATAATTCAGTTATGAAGTTTATGAAGCTTCAACATTGCGGAAAAATATTTCCTATAATAGATTTGTGATCTTTTGATAGTTAATGAAGTAATAATTTATTTTTATCTAACCGTAATTAGTCAAATAATAATTCCGCGAAAAGACTTTGAAAAAACTTTATCTCCGAAAGCTTTCTCAGAAAGTGAATCCTGAGGAAAATTTTTCTTTTCAAAATAACTTCCAAAACAACCTTGAAAGCTAGCATTTTCGATCAAAAAAAGAAATATCAGACTTTCTTAAATCGTGCGAATAATGTCGAACAATATATACATGTGTAGATTATAATTTTCACTAAAATTAATTATGTTTAATGGATACACACGTAATAACGCATTTGTTTTTTTCTTTTAACGGTTTTCTACTTCTAAAAAAAAAACATATTAAATCGATACTTGAATGTATCAAAGTTTTCTCAAAAGTCTCAAAATTTACTGTTGACTTTTTTTTCGTGACGTTGATTGATAATCTCGCAGCGTTTACTTCGTGAGCAGCTGTCATCGCATATTTTGACAATTGTATACATTGTAGGGTTAATAGTGTAATAATAATAGTGTAATGTTAATATTAAGTGTAATGTTTTATGTAATAATTTAAGCAAATATAGTAAAATATAATAAAAATATAGTAGAAAATATAGTAAAAAATAAGAAGCTAAATTTGCGAATCTGTAATGTCTAGTTTTTTAAAAAAGATGTTTTGCAACAATTAAAATAAAAAAAATAATAAAATCAGATTTTATTCCATAGCGATAAAAGGGTCATGATACTAAATTAATTTGAGTTTATTGTTTATCGAGAAAGCTTCAACGAATTAATAAAAAACGTAAAATATTAATGAAACAGCAGATATTGCATATTGCGATTTAATATGTATTAATATATCTAGATTTTATTACATATACAGGGTGTTTGACAATTGTGAGGACAATTTTCATAGGCAGTTACAGCTGACTTAAATTAAGGCGGAAAGTCCTATAACATTTAAAACTTTTCGCAATAGTCAACGAGATATTAATTTTTAAAGATTGCCCAATACGCGCGTCCGCCCAGCCTTCTACTGGCAAATGTACGCTCGTTGCCAGTTCGACGCTCAACCTGCGGAGAGTAGGGGTAGTCAGCGCGCCGACTGATTCGCAATGTACGCGGCACGGGACGCTTGCTGTTAAGCGATGTCTACAATGAGATTTTAAGCCTTAAGTCGTAAGAAATTGATCAATCACAATCGAATATGAAGAGAATAATCGACTATGATTGGTCAATTTCTTGCGACTTAGGGCTTAAATTCTTTGTTTTCTCATTGTAGACACCGCTTTAGTTCCCATCCTCGCGCGCCAAGCAATTATTCGCACATGCAGAAAAATATCATTCTAGTGATAAGAAAAATAATGACGCAATTTTTATTTTTCTACTTTCAACGATTAGCTTTACAAAGAATATATTATTTATAATTACGTATAATTTTACATTACACTTATCATTTACTTGAAACATGTAATATTTATATACCATTTTTCTGTATGCACCAATACAGCAAGTAACTTTCATAAAATACTTGCGATAAAAATATTGATTCTGCAAGATTCTTGTCGAAATAATCAATAAACAACCGTTGATCTTTCTCAGTAAAAGTTATACCACTTGTATAATTGTAATCAGATTATTTAGATCAGTTTACTTACAATATCTAATTATTTTAACGTGTTTTATAACGTATGTTATTAAGTAAATTACAATTGGTTAATACGCAGTTGCATTTAACGCAGTTAAGTAATTTGATGAAATATTGTATCTATTTTTAATCCGCATCTTGTGTATTCATCTATTTTCAACGCATTCACTTAATAACTTAATCCATGTTTTTTCCGAATTATGGATATAGTAGTATAATCCTGTAATTTATAATTGACCATCTGAGTCACAATGGCGTGTGCCATACGACGCTATTAACCGAAAGCACGCAACAAAGATTGGCAGAGTAATTAAGATCTTTTCACGGTCATTAGTTATTTTTGCACTTTAATTAAATTAGCGTTCCGCTTTTATTAACTTTACGAAGTATAACAAGGATTACGCAGAATAATAATTGCCTTAATGCAGAACTTTCAGATAAAATAAAAAATTGTTTAGTATATTATAAGGAAAATAATGTTCAAGTTTTTACAGAAGTTTAGATTGTATTCAGGAATATATGAACTCTATTATACGTGCTGTTATTATATTAAGCTATTATCTTGTGATTCTTTTTTACCATTACGTAGATTAATGATTTTCGTTTGAGTAATTTCATATATGTTCAAGAGTTCAGGCCGCACAGAAACTTCTTAATTATTCGAACTGAAGCAATTAACATGTATATTAATTGCGTTGCGTGTTTTTGATTCAACGTTCATGCCTACATGTCTTATGTAAGGCTTATCGAAAGGCAATAATTATTTAACCCCTTGGGTACATTTGACGATTAAGACTCGTCATACTTGTTTTGCCTACACCAACATATATTCGATTTCATGTAATGAATCGACAAATATCTGAACAAAACAGGAGATTTTTTTCAAATAAATCTGTATTCAAGGGGTTAATGCTTCATGTGATATATAAGAAATTGTTATCTCTTTAAAAAATATGGCAAATCTTATAAAAATAAATAAAAAAAATTGTACGTATTTCTAATAAATTGTTAATTGAGAAAAAAAGCTAAGTTTCAATTTTCTCCCCAAGAATATGATATCATCGCACATATTTCTTCAGAATATTTAAAAATATATATAAAAGATTTTTGCAATAATTTATGTGTAGCACATCAATATTATTCTTAAATGTAGTAAATATTATTATATTTATTTAAATGTCAAAGTTCTATGAATTCTCGCTTAAGTTGCACTCAGACAATTCAAAATTAAATTAACACAATTTGTGTCTACATACATATATATTCAACGCTGCAAATAAATTTATTGAGATTTTAATATAATTGAAAAGCTTTAAACAACATTGTTAAGCCATTCACTTCAAAAAGACATCGATATACAATCGCATATCAAAGTATTGTTGCCGCTTTTCCACGATGCTGATTGATTCTCTCACTGCGCTTACTTTATGAGCGGCTGTCATAGCATATTTTGACAGTTGTATGTCGAGGGATTAATGTAATAGTAATAATGTAAAATTAATTGCATTTATTCAAGTTTTCAAGCAAGTATAGTTAAAAGAAGCTAAATAGCGCACACAAAGGGTGTAATATCCGTAATGTCCGTAATGTAAACTGTCAATTTTATATTATTATTAATGAGATATGCAGAGAGTGTTTCGAGGTCAACAGAAAAATTTTTGTCAACGAATAGAGCACGTCAAACTGAGTAAAAAAGTTTTGTACCATTTTGCAAAATTCGCAATAGTTAACGAGTTATTAATTATAGAAAATCGCCGTATTAGCGCGCGCGATCGCCTCCAGTCAAACGCGTGCCCATCCGTGCCGTTGCGAGGGACGTAAGGAATTGTTTACAAACGACAATGGCGCGTACCGCTGGGTTCCCGGCTAATACGACAATCTTCATAATTAATAACTCGTTAACTATTGCGAATTTTACAAAATGTACAAGACTTTTTCACTCAGTTTGACGTGCTCTACCCGCTTCACAAAAATTTTTCCGTTGACCTCCAGACACCCTGTATATGTGAAGAATAAATTTGAATAAAAATATAAAATTTCAAAATCTTACGTTCTCTCTCAGTTTTTATAATGGACTTAGCTCGTAAATATTTTGATATATATTTATTTAAACACTTAACAAACTTAAAAAAAATTATTTTATTAGTCATTATATCATATTATATCATATAGATCATATTGATATATTATTATTTCTTAACAAATGAAAAATAATATTAAAGACAAAAAATATTCTACAAATTTTAAAGAAAGCATAATTTTGAAGAAGACAAGCAAGCGAGCATTGTGTGTTTTTGATGTATTTCGTCAAATAAGTGTTTGGAATAAATTTAAAGAAAATACGAAGAAGACGTAATAAGATGTACGTAATAAGATTTGATCGTGCCACCTCAAAAAAACTTCAAAAAAATCACAATTCAAGAATAAACTTATTAAAAAACTATGTACAGTAGATCCTTACAAAATTTCAACAATAATTATTAAGTGAAAATTAATAAAAATTATAAATTAATGAAAATTATAAATTTAAAATGCATTTCTACTGTAAAATGACATCAAAATCAGAATTTATTTGCTCAACGGTCCAGTAAAAACGTTTAATTTCTAAGAAAAATAAACTCGATTGAAACTTCGCTAAAAACTATCAGTACTAGTCTTCAATACTAGTCTTTATCAGTACTAGTCTTTTGCAGACTAGTCTAAGATTCTGGAGAAAACAAGTTCAATTTATTTCTTTCAAATAGAATTAAGGGGTTACATATACCTAAAAATTTTTATTATAAATTAAAATGCGTTTTTTGTTTTTTGCGTATTCGAAAAGTATGAAGTCTTGAGAATATTTCCTGCAAGTTTCAAAATGATTCCTTGAAAATTGTCGGAAATATAACGAGAAAAGTCCAAGCGCATTCGACGACGTTCGGGCGCAACGAGCGCGTCATAATCCTTAACAGCAGATAATTTATCACACCAATCCTTTGATGCTGCTATGTCTGAGGAAGGTTTACTATATAGCCCTGGAGTGGATAACTCTATGTAAGTTTGAAAAAAAAATTTTTTTATCTACGTTTTTATTTATTTTTTTATTTCTATCATAATGTCAAACTTTAAACACGTTTTTTTCGAAAATGTTTTCAAAACGCGTACCAGAAATATCTCGGAAACGGCTAAACCGATTTACTTGAAAGTTGGAGGGCTTAATCTACACAAAAAAGGTAGTCTTTAACGTAGAGGATTTTTTTTAGAGCCCTTATTTTTCTTTTTACAGCTTAAAAACGACCTATTTTTATCTTAAAAATCGTTATCTTTAAATTAAACGGGCGCTATTTTGTTAAAACTCAATATTTAAAAATTCGGCTACGATAAAGACTAGATAATTTCATACAGTTTAAGAAATTTCTAGTCTGGTTTTTTTTCAGATAAGTCCTGTACGAGTTACATCCGCGGAGCACGTTTTTTTAATATGGTCTTGTAACGAAGATAATATCTTCGCCATTTTCAAATATTTTGATTTCAAATTTATTCTGAAACTTTTATAACAACATTATAAAGTAAAGAAAACTAGGATTAATTACATTAATTACGTTTCTTTAAAAAAATCAAGAAGAAAACCTATTTTTTACATTTCTAGGTGTATGTAGCCCTTTAAATACAATATGTACGTCGTCACAAAAATGAAAAATACAATGTACGGTATCAGATACCTATTATTAAAGATGATGACAGCAATGTAATTCTTTGGAGACGCTTTTTTCGCAAAATAGGTTCACTAATACATATAGAAAATAATAATGAATCGCTACATATGAAGGATTATTAAATAAATCTTATGCAAAAAAGAAAATGTCACAAGACTGGATATTAATAGGACAAAGCATAGCTTCACCCAGACAACGTATCTAAAACACATCCTACACGTATCTAAAACACATCATATAGATGCTTAAAAAAGGCTTCTTTAAGATTGTATCAAAAAACATTTTTTCAAGTTTATATAGCTATTTACGTTATTGACTATAACATTTATCGATAATACTAGTATTTATCAATAATATTTATCGATAATACTAAAAATACATGGCATGGCCATTCTGGATATACCACCTATTAAAATATTTATTGTCAGTCATTGCCAGTTAATCTAGCATTCGGATATTTCACATATTCTTCAGTGTCACATAATTAAGGCAAAGTTGTCCGGAAATGCGTTGACAAGAGAAAAAATATGAGAGAGAGCCGCAGTTACTTGATAAATCGGTATATCAATGATTTAATAATATCTACATAACTTTCCTAACAACAAAATCTATTTCTATAATAAAACTTAAATCGTTATCAAAATTGTGTAAGGGAGACTGGAATCGATTGTCACAGATTTTGTTTAATGATTTTAAAAAAAGTAGATGTAAAATTTTGAAACATTATATACGTTATGTATGTTATATACATTATAATACACTTACATCTTTTAGGTATTAAAACAAAATATTACTCTTGAATATATCATACAAATAAATTATTTAATTTTAAATGAAACTACAAAATGTGACAATTAATCCTATACTCGGGAGGGAGGGTTGATTATCACGTTTTAAGATTGGTCAATCATAAGAATCTTTTTACAATAACGGCTTAATGCACGGTAATTCATATTAAATTCTAATGCGGATTGTTGGATAGATACATTACATATTTTCACTGCTCTAACGGCTTTCAAAATAATATCAGGCAAAATTTTATCTCTATCTGTCTTCCTTTCTTTTCATATCATTTAACTTCATATAACCTTTGAACTGTTCAAGCCAGTATTGCCAGATAGAAACGCGACTCTCAAAAAATAGGTAGAGAGGCTCATTTAGGACAATCTACTTCACATGGCTGTTTTTTTAGTAAGAAAAATTATATTCACAAATTTTGTTACAATAATGATTAACCCTTAACTGCTGGAGTCACAGGCGTCCCAGCCTAGTTTAGCTTCAATTTAAGCTACGTAAAAGTAAAAAAATGGTACTTATGGTGACATTTGTTATTAGTATAGAGTACTCTTTTCCTTCTGGAGGACGCAAGGGACGCAAAGGGCACAATCCCATAAGCGTTAGCATGTAGGTGTTGACGAAAGCGGATTGGTGCCGTCAGCGACCTCAGTGTGGCAGCAGTGATTTTGTGGAATTTTTTATCAATTTTTTTTCCCTCATTTTTCTACATAAAATCAAAGAAAAAGTAAGTATATCATATTTTTTTAGTACAAATTTTTTTTAGAGCCTATAAAATCATTAAAGATGAATTTAAGATGGCGTATAATTTGCGACATCAACCCGTACGCCAAGAGATGATCGAAGAGGATCGAGAAAATGACCATTCATATTCCTCTGACGAAAATATCAATAATGATTCGTAACACTCTGTGGAGGAATCGGAGTACTATGAGTATTCTACAGAAGAATCAGACGAGTCGAATTTCAGACAGGAATGTGAGATGAAAGTGGACGCGGAAAATGCGACGCTCAACGAACCTTCTAATTTCCCGAGCACGTGGACGATCAATGACCAAGCTAAAAAGAAAAAAATAGCTTCGCGTGGGACACAAGAGCCCTGCGGCGGAGATCAGGTACGTTTTAACTCCAATGCCTCCGAGTGACCTTTGAGCGACGGAAGTTGCCTATAAGAAAGAGATGCGGTTTCTGCAGGAAGAAGGACAAAAAAACGAATGAGGCCTGCGCAATGTGCGAACGTCCTGTTTGCGATGAACCTCGCATCTCACTTTGTAATGATTGTTTGGACAATTAATGTTAATTTATATTATATTTATTTTTAAAATATATTTAAATTATTTTTCATATCTTTCAATTAAAAATGTTCATTTTTATGTAAAAGTATTATTTTTTTAAGAAATAAATACATCTTCTGAGATAAAATAGGTAATTCTTTTTCCTCAAAATTTCGTCTCTTCATTCCTTAAAATAAATATTATTTTTCAAAAGTCCACTAATAAACGATTTTTTCTTTTAAAGAACAACATCTTACGAGTATTGTATTAAATTTTTAGCCCTTAATATGCAAAAACGAAAAATGTAAGATTTTTTTATAAAAACAGTCATTTTTTCGATTTTTTCACGTTCTAGAATTTTTGAACGTTTTCTATATTAATTTCTATCAAAATATCCAACGACAATTGTTAAACGCTCCCCGAAGACTATCTAGAAATTTTTTCAWATCAAAAAGTCAATAGCTTCTTCGAAACAAGTTTTTGTGGCTGAGATATCCCAGTGAGACAACTATGCGATTCTGGAGAATTACGGCAATTAAGCGTTAATCAACCACAGCAAAACTTATCTAAGACATGCTATTTTCCACGATTACAGTGAAATCGCGATTAATGATGTCAAAAACTAACAAAAGAATAAAATAGGAGATTAAAAAAATTTATTCACCAACTACATTTTCTTAAAAATTGTTGTAAGTAATATACGCGATGTTTTTGGCGCAAGTCATTTTACACAATAAATTAATATTCAGTATTCTATAATAAATAAGAAATAAATTAATTAAATAAAAAAGAAAATTTTCTGACATATATTGAGTCATAAGTTTTTTGACAATTATATCTGTATGACAACCAGTATTCTCCTCCTTTTATATCATTGATATGCCGATTTATCACGTAATTCCAACATTTGCTTTATATTCTTCCTCTTGTCAATGCGTGTCAATTTATTTCACAATATCTGTTGATAGAAGTGATACAAATAAAAAAGTAGCATTTTTGAAATAATTGAAAAAGAAATCGAGATTAAAGACTTCAGGATTAATTTCTTTCCATTATCTCAAAAATGCTAATTTTGACTTATGTCACTTTTCTATTAACGGAGCGATATATCTAAAAATCGTCCTAAATAAAATGTCTATAATTAAATAAAATGTCCAAAATTATCCATAAAATTATCCATTAAAGATTGGGGAGGGGGGAGGACAAAAGACTTAAAATCATTGTATAGATACCTTTCTCACAATTCTCAACAAAGTCTTAAATATTTTAAGACGTCTGTTAGACATTATAATGTTTTCTATTATATAATTAAAGAATATTTCATAAAGAAAAAAATTAAGATTTTGGAATAACATAGTCAAAGTTATTCTGACTTGAATTCGATAGAGCATATGTAGACAGAACTTGAGAGACGTATAAGAATTCGAGAATTTTCAAATAAAAACAAATATTTTACTGTTTTAAAGAATGTTTTAAAAAACAATCAAAAATATCTTTTAATCGAATTATCAAGTTAAATGATTCAAGAAAATATTTAGTTATAATTAGTTCAAATAGGATATGCGACGAATATTAACATATTTAAATAAAAATGTTAAAAAGATCATGTATCTTTAAAAGAAAATATTGAGATTAGGGATAAAGTCTTCTTACAATTGGAGCACAATTAAAACACGTTTTTAAATTATTTACAAATCTTTTATTAACCTTTTTTTACGGCATACGCGTGGTCGCGAGTATGGTTTCTCTGTATGGAGAAGCCCGCCGCGAATATAGATTCACGTAGATAGAATGTAACGTGTAAAGATAGATAGTGTTATGTAGATAAAGTGTCAATAGCCAATTTCTTTCGAATTTTTCCAATAATTTGAAAAAGATCTCTTCTTAATTTTATTATAATACTTATAAATATTGTCAACAGAATTATATAAACAATGCCAGACAGAAAAAAAGAAACGGAAATATAAGAATCGTATTTTTAATAATTAATCCGATACAGATTAATATAATCAAAAGATTCACTACAAATATCGCAGAATTAATCATTATTTGAGCCATCCACAGTTCTACATGGATGCCGACTATAATTGGCACAGGATGCTGTCTATAGTCGGCATTAGAAATGAAAAGGTTAAACCAAGTATGTGCTGTTTTGATCGATGATCTGCCATTTTTTGCATAGAGCCATTATTCCATTATTCGGTGTAGAACTAGGATTTCTGGGAAAAAAAAGAGAAATTTTTGCATGTCTCTTTTGAAATCAAGTTTACTCCATTAAGGGAGTTCTGCAAAGACCAAAACAAATAATAGTGCAAAGTCTGACGGTGCAAAGTCAGAAGTTAGTACGGTGGATGCATCAAAATTTCCCAGCCAAGCTCTCTCAATTTTTGTCGAGTCGTCAAAGGTGTAGTCTGGTGTTGTCATAATGAAAGATAACATTTTTTCTATGGTCAATGTCTTTTCTTTGATCAATTCTGGCCGTTTTTCCTGAATCAATCGCATTAATTGTTGATTAGTTGCATCAATCATTTTGCCTGGCGGCAGCAACTCATAATGGATGATCCCTTCTAATCCTAGACACAGCATTACCTTCTTTAGCGTCAATCTGAGTTTTGCGATCATTTGTGGTGCTCATCTCGCTTCGACCACAATCGTTTTATCTTTTTAGAACATTATTGTTGTATATTATTCACTTTTCATTGCCCGTTACCAATTTTTTCAGAAATAGCTCAATTTTGTTTCGTTTCAGCAGATTCGCAAATGAAAATTCAGTTCATTAAATTTTTTAGCGTCAAATCATGTGACATTCAAACATCGAACTTCTATGTGTATCCAGCCTTTCCCGCAAATCCCCCAAAATAGTTTTATAATCAATATTTTAGCTCCTTAGCTAAGTCATACTTGCTCACATGATGATTTTCTCCAATTTTTTGAAAGATTTCATTGACATTTTCCATAATAGATCGACAGAACAAAGTGCATCTTAAACATTAAAATTTCCATCTCGAATTTGGCGAAATCAATTCACTGCTGTTTAATTAGAGCATCCTTTCTATAAACACGACAAATTTTTTTTTTTTTTGGCTTGTACAGTATTTTTTCTTTTTTATAAAAGTAAAATGTGCCGAAAATGTTCCTGATTTTCACTTATTTTCAAATATGATTGGATGTACTAATATCGTCAAATCTATTTTAAAATGTTCTATGAAGTAGCATCTTTTTAATATATGGATATGTAACACTAATAGCGCCAAAAATCGATTAAATCTCTGTGCCCGCGCACGCTCGAGATTTACCCATTCCACTCACGCACACCGAAATGCTCTGGCTATCCGTGTGACGGCGCGCATCACACGGATAGCCAGAGCATTTCGGATGCGTGAGTGGAATGGGTAAATCTCGAGCGTGCGCGGGCTCCAAAGCACACTTTTGGTGGAATTAGAAAAAAATCGTTCACTACGAGCTGCTGTCGCGCGGTCAAACGATTGATTCTAACCTCTACTGTCAACAACTGGAAAGATTACGCCAAAGCACACCTCTGAATCCCACCACATACACAGCATCTTTTCTTGGCGTCAATCCTGGCTTTGCCACCGTTTGCGGAGCTTCATCTTGCTTCAACTACGATCTTTTTCATACATTATTGTCGCACGTGATCCATTTTTCATCGCCCGTAATGAGTCGTTTAAAAAATGTTTCGATTTCATTCCGTTTTAGTAATGATTTGCAGTGGATCCATTAATCCTTTGAATGCTGAATACTCTCAACCGAAGTGCTTCGTGTAAACGGCGCGCGGCTAGCGGTTGCGATCGCTGGGAACGGAATACTTTTTCGCTAGTGTGAACTCTGTTGATTGATTATACAAGGTGGAACTAAGTTATTGTAATTCTTCAGTTACGCCAAATTAAAGTAAGAAAGTTATTTTTGAGCATAAATTATTTGATTAGAAACATTAAAATTTAAAATACATAACATACTTTAACTTAAAAATATATTAATTCATTTCGCAAAAAATAAAACTTTTATATATATTGATAAAATTAAAATGTTTAAATATTATTTAAATATTTTGTAAAAAATTAAAACAATCTATTTTCAAAAAATTTTCAATCTAATTTTTATAGAAATAAAGTCTTTGAGAACATTTATAAATTTGACATTAATACGGCATTGATGTCACATTCGAATGCGCAAGTGTAAAAAAATGTTCCGTCTAACAATACTACAGCAGATAGCTATAAACGGATATTTATTTCTTTTTGTTTACTGTTGCTGCTAAGGAATGAACATGTATTCCTCTCATACATTGATAATTGTGTGCAGTACGTGGAAGATCGAAAAGATTGACAAATGCATATATGCGTCCATAGTCCATGCTAATGACTTTTACCGAACGCATATATGCGTCCATAGTCTTCACCGATAGCTTTCGTCGGACGCATATATGCGTCCATAACACTCAAAGGGTTAAATTTTTCATTGTTAAATCATGTGGCACCTAAACATCGAGTTTTTTTTTTGCATCCAGCCTTCTTCAAATGGTTTAAAATTGTTTTGTGATCGATGTTTATCCCCAGATAGCCAAACCTGAAAAGACAGATTTTGAGCAGAATCTCTTATAAATTTCAGATGCCAGAAAGGCAACAAATTTCACACAGAATCTGTAATTTCTGATGATGTCAGCAAATTGTTGCTAGAAATCTAACAGAACTTGTTGACATTCTATGCCAGCAGATTGGCGATAGAAATCAAACAGAACCTGCTGTCAGAATCTAACGACAGACTAGTAACAGAAATCGAGCAGGATCTGCGCTATCACTGAATATTTCCAAGATTATCGCTAGATAGTGTCCATTGGTGTCTATTTCTCGTATTTAAAATTTGTCGGTGTCTTTATATAACTGAAATCTATTGAAACTGAGGCATGTCGTAATTATTTCTACTGTTATTTATGCGTACACTTATTAGTGCGATATGATTGTGATTGTGATTGTGATTTTGCAACAAGGAAGCTAGAAACATAGTAGTTAGAAAATGATTGCTGTTGGTACAAAGAAGAAAAGCTACGATATTTTTATGATTTTAGAATATATTCTTCAGAATATATTCTCAAAATCTAATGTGCTTTAATGTAAACTATATTAATAAACTATATTAATTTCTGTTAATAAAACTTAATATTATTTAATTTTTACTTATTATGTTTAAAATTACTATTTTAAAAATAAATAAAATAGAAAAAGTYATTTTTGAAGATTTTTCAGTAGTAATGACGTCACAATTTAAATACTTATAAAAGCAGCAAATCCTGCTCGATTTCTGTTGCCAATTTGCCGTTAGATTCTATCCGCAGATTCTGCTCGATTTCTGCTGCCAATCTGCTGTCCTATGTGAACAGGTTTTGTTGACAGAACGGAAGCAGAATGGGACCGTAGTTGATGTCAGCCTGCTGACATTTTCTGATCAAATCTGCTGCCAATCTGTCGACAGTCTGTTAACATTTTATTTGCTGGGCCGATTCCTTACCGATATCATGATTGCTAATGTACCGGTTTTACTTAACTTTTTCCATGATTTTATTGACTTTTCCAGTGATTGAACCAGAGCGAGCATTTTTGACATAAAAATTTCTAGATTGAAAATACTTGAACCAGCTTTGTGTCACGTATTGATACTGCGTCATGTCTAAGAACACAAATTTTCTTAGTAACCTGAGTCGCATTCTTCCCTTTTTTTTGTAATAAAATTTCAAAATGTTTCGAGTTTCTTCTTTTCACTCATTTTCAAGACGTAATAACTTTTGACTGTAATAAACAAATATCATAACTTTTTTTTTAATTACTCTATGATATGTCACCTTTCAAACGCACGCAAATATTGCCCGATCCGATTAATAATACCAGAGTTATGCGATTCTAGATCCATCTACCAGAAGAATACGAAGAAATTTTTTCCTCAATCCAATATATGTAAAGATTTCTAGAATCCTTTTACTTTGATGTAAAACGTTTTTGTTGACTTATACAGGGTGTCAGGGACTACCCGCCGAAGCCCTTGTGTGCAGGTAGAGGACGTTAAACTGAGTAGAAAAGTCCTCTACCATTTTGCAAATTTCGTAATAATTAACAAGATATTAATTTTTGAAGATTGCCGAAAAGAGGCATGTTCGGTCGGCCCATCGACAAATGCAAGCGCTTGGCGAGATACGCCCGCCCCGCGTCTCTAAGCGCGCGCGGAATTGTTTATTGCGGCAATGGCTATGCTCGCTACGCCCGAGCGACGCGGTGTAAACAACTCCGCGCGCGCTTAGCGACGCGGGGCGGGCGTATCTCGCCAAGCGCTTGCATTTGCCGATGGGCCGGCCGAACATGCCTCTTTTCGGCAATCTTCAAAAATTAATATCTCATTAATTATTACGAAATTTGCAAAATGGTAGAGGACTTTTCTACTCAGTTTAACGTCCTCTACCTGCACACAAGGGTAAAGGCGGGTAGTCCCGGACACCCTGTATATAATAAGTTTTACAGAAAAGTGTTTCAGACAATAATTGTAGGGTTTAAGAAGATTTATTTACTGATCTTATCAAGATTTGATAAAATCTTGGATGGCGCCTAGGTTAAAATCACATCGATTTTTTTAAATAGAATTCTCTCTATTTTTTTATTGCATATTCTTATAGTTTAATTCAAGAGCTTTCCAAAACACTATAATGAAGTTTATTTTCATTAAATACTTTTCGAATTAAGAGAATTAAAAGTTATAGTACCGTCAGCAGTAGCATTAGCCAAAATAATGTAATTTTTAAATGACAGACATTTTAAATAAAAGTAAAACCAATGTTAGAGATAAAACCAATTAAAATTCATTAGATTTATTTCTGATGCCTCGAAAATCACGAGAGGTTATCATAATTTCGTGATATATTACGTCCAGCATAATACAGAAAAAGAAAACAATGTGAATGTCCGAATGGCGAATGACTAATCATCGTTTCACTGGTCATCAGTTAGAAAAATAATTCATTGGTTATTAGAACAAGTGTAGTAAATTGAATTCGACATCGACGTATTCAGATCTTTCGTCGATTGATAAAACTCTTCTTGTCTTCAGTTCAATTTTATTTTTCAAAAATTAGTTCTTGCTCTTGTTTTTCAGATCATTTCTTGTTCTTTATACTTAGCTATCATTTGCTTCAATAATTATGGCATATCTTTCGAAAGAATGAATCTCTCTTAAAGATGCGAAGATGGAGTGATCGACAAAGCTCTTACAATGAGGCAACTTTTCAACGATACATTCTGTAAATGAAAACCCTATCTTAAAATCGACTATCGAATAATAAAGCACTTCGAAGAAATTGGGAGCGTAAAAAATCATACAATTCCAGGAAGGCCACTGTCGGCGACTATTGAAGAGAAAACATTGCACAAGTCTTTGTTGGAGATTAGAAAATATCCATCTGTAAAGCAGCTCAGCAACATGATACAAATCAAATGTCTGTGCAGAGAATTTTGAAACAAATTAAATTTAATTTACAAAATTTTACACAAGAATTAAAGAAAATGATTTCGATCGACGAAACGAATTTTGTGAGTTCATGATGCAGAGAATTAACAAAGAACCTAACTTTCTATTAACATAGTTCAACATTTTTTCGGATAAAACAACTTTTGAAGTGAATGGTAACGTCAATAAATAACTGTAGATTATAGTCTGATGAAAATTCTTACTGGATACTACAAGCACATACACAACATCCAAAAAAACTAAACGTTTGAGCAGATGTCTTAAACAATACATTGATCGGATTATATTTTATTGAAGGCAAGTTGACATCAGCAATATGAAGATATGTTGAGGAATCAGATACTCCCGGCAAGCAATGCAAGCAATAATAGGTGAAAATGATTTATCACATTGATTACTTTTTATGAAGTCTAAAAAGCAGAGTGTAGAAAACGAAATCACAAAATCTAGAGGATCTTCATCATCAAATCCTGGAAGAAAGTGCACTAATTGAACCAGATTTCATTAATAATGTCGTGACAAGTTTTTATGATCGAATAGTACAATATCAAAACGTGAATGGTGCGCATTTCAAACAATTACTATGATAAATAAACATCTACAAAATGTGTATACTATGCCGATTACTTTCCAAATATCCAAATCCCCGATCTTGATTTGGTTGGATTTTTGCTTTTGCTGGCTGGATAGTTGGATTTACCGATTTTGCTTTTGTTGATTAAATACATGACCAATCTTCCTCAGTTGGCTGGGTCCATAACCAATCTTGCCTTAATTGGCTGGATCGCACGCACGCACGCACGCACACAAAAGAAATGTAATTCCGATCGGGTAACCTTCATGTAGTACATCTTGCATAATGCTAATACCAGTACTATAATATTCAACTCTCATAACTCAAAAAGTACCTAATAAAAATAAATTTCACTGTAATGTTTTGGAAAGCTCTTGAATTAAGCTACAAGAATATGTAATAAAAAATAAAAGTTTTATTTAAAAACATCAATGTGACTTTGACTCTGATCTTGGCAATCCAAGGTCAAATTGATAAAACGAGTAACTAGATCTTTTTAAACCATACAATTTTTGTCTGAAACACTTTTCTGTAAAACTTATATTTTCCGAAATATTCAAGGATCTCGACTTCCTGACTCACTCTGTATAAAGAATAGGTTAGATTACTATCTTATAAACTATCTTAATATGAATTATAAGTTTTTAATTCTTTAATCATTTAAAAACATCATGTCTTTTTATCAAAGTGTAATATTTAATTTTCACAAAATAAGTGGAGTATCGCTTTAAGAGGCTTATATTAGTATTAGTGACACCATCATTTTCCCTTAAATATAAATGCTAATCAAAATTAAAATTCAAAGATCAAAAATAAGGAGCTATGAATTCCGATCCTAGCCGATCTTGTATCACAGGATTTATAGGACCTCAAAACGAATGTGATTGAACGTTTATCTTTTCGCTTACCATTTTATTTTAGATTTATGGACGATATATTTTTTGCTATCCTTCCTGATATGTTTAATCGTATCCTTGAAATTTTCAATTATTATCATAAACGTTTACCTGGAAGTTTATGTGAATCGAGCATCATCTCAATTTCTTTAATGTTTTTAATAATTTTTAACTATAGAGATATGTCTGATTTTTACAGACTGTTCGGTAATTCTCATGTGCAACGCTTGTGTGCAAGTAGAGCGGATTAAACTGAGTCAAAAAATACTGTATCATTTTGCAATTTCGCAATAGTTAACGAGAAATTAGTTATTAGTAAGAACGTCGAATGAACATATATTCGCTCGGCTTATCGAAAGAGTACGGTGAGATATGACCGCTCAGCGGTTGTGGTTGCTTGAAGCACAGGGAGTTGTTTTGAGACACAGGAACTCCATGCTGCTCGCGTATAGCCGTTAGCTGTTTCGGTTTGTAAAACACGTACTTAGTAAACCATCGCTGGGCAATTGTGTAATATCGTATTTTGTCGCGTGCTTGCATTTGGCGGAAGGTCGGACAGCATAATCCGTAGAACTTTTAGAATTTAAGTTATCGCAAGTTCAGACACTGACTTTAAGTCTAAAATCGACTTTTAAGATCCTTATGGRTAGCGAAAACTYTGAAAAAACATGTACCAATACTCGCTAGTACGCTTTCCAAAGAGAAGTTYATGTAAAAAAGCCGATAACAGAGTAAACTAAGGAATTCTTAGAGGATACTTTTGCGAATTTTGATAYTTAAACTGATTTTTAAAAAATAACTTTTGGCCAAAATCTTCGCATATTTTTTTGAGTAATCTAGGACAATTRTAYATCCTAAAAACATTRTTATGCAAGGTRTGCACSTTATCTGATTRAATTTAAAATTYAATATTGACGAGTAACTCAATTTTCGTGAAATCAAAAATCTGCGTGATTTCCTTATTTAAAAAAAATAACTTTCTTTTCTTTTATATTTAAATATTTGAGATTTGTTAATCTTGAATGGACGAATCAAATGCTTTTAAAGTGATATCTGTGCTAAATAAAGATGAGAAGTTATGAATTTTTAAAAACAGTCATCTCGATGGCCCATTAGTTGCTAAATTGTCATTTTGTGTTGGCACACATAAAAAATGATTAATTAGCATATTAATTAATTAGCATATTATAAGATAGGCTCATTTTTCTTCACAAATCACTTTATGATATAAGAATGGGTATTATATTGAATTTTACCTCAGATGCGAGAAAAATTAGTATGAAATGTATCCAAATCTACGTAAACTTCAGTAAGATACGATTTCACGTAGTAAAGATTGAATACAATACTTTTAATATTGATTTTTGAAAGAAGTAGGAAAACTTCAAACAGGAGGAAGAATTAAAAAAAAAAATACTTGTATTTTTGTTAGTTGCGCACATCATATATCAATTATTTATTTAGAATTTATTTATAATGTTAAAATTAATACTATTATATGCATAATGTAAAATTCATACATTACTATGTACAAATAAAAATGTTTTTTTTTTCTTTATAAAATAATTATTTTTTCAAATTTTAACCCATTACAAATGTATTTTTACACAAATCAGTTCTGATAACACAGCCTCACAAAAAAAAAATCTTGATCTGGTGTTCAGACTATCATTTCCTATTATGTTTTGAACCTCTGAATTCGTGGTAAGAATTGTGCCAGTACTTCTTAATTTTCTAAAAAAGAATAAATTTATAGGATTCAGCTTTTCTGAATAATTTTCAGCTTTTTCAGAAAACTGAGATGTGCTGGCACAATTCTTACCACGAATTCAGATTCAGCGAGTCAAAATACAATAGGAAATTATGGTTTAAACCCCAGATCAAGACACTTTTTTTTTCGTGTGGCAGAGTAATCATTATCTTCATTAAAAAGTATAACTTTTTGTTAAAATCGTGAGTCGTATTTTTTTATTGATACTTAAGGGCAGGTTCTCATGAAACTCGATCCGAAAATTCGATTTCTTTTTATTTCATTTTTTGATAGCCTATTATGTATAGAATATATTCCCCAAACCGTTTGATTGAAATAAATTTCATAAAAAAGTTATGGCATAATAATTCGACCCACGCGAAAATAGAGTTTGCGCGGTAGTGTGCATTTTACATCAATATTTTTTAAATGTGCTCCTACATGTACGTTTTATGGTAAGTATGGAACAGTATGAAGTCGAGGAAGGATTGATGTATGGCCCTGGAATTGCTGATTAGCCACAAGGTACATTTTTTTCCATTAACTCAAAAAATTAACCAAATCTTTAAATGCGTTTCCTGAAAAACGATGTTTTTAATATCTGTCTCCATAACTTAAAAACTACTCAATGGATCACTATTTTTTAATTTTTATTTTGAAGTTTATTTAATTTATTGAAGGATAAACCTAAATGCAGATAATATTTGCTGTTTTTTTTTTATAGCACTTTAAAAAGCGAAAGAAACGTGAAAAATCTGATATCGAAAAATTGCATGTCCGCCATTTTTTTAATTTTCCACTTTTTATTGATATTGTTGGTACAATCTCCAACAAATATTATATATTTTATAAAAATTTTTGGTTTTTTGATTTCAGATAATTTCTACAAGTGCTACAGTGGAGACCGATAAGTAACCTTTTTTTATAACGGTCACATTACAATACGTATAAACAATTCCCATGACGTTATTATTCTTAAAAAAATTTTTTTTTTATATTTTAAAATTCAATAAATAAGTGTCAAAAACCTTAAGTTGTTTATTTACTTCCTTCTATAAAAAAAAAATTCAAGACAATCACCTTATTTTTTGGTCGCTTGATGAGAACCTCCTCTTAATGTATCTACCAAAAAAAACACCGATTTTGTAATTGTGCTTTTAGATTTTTTTTTTTTTTTTTCAATAAATGTTAAAACTTCTACGGATTATGCCATATATGATCATTCGACGATTTTTAGTTTGTTTAGTTTTAATTAATTTCTTGTTAAAAATTGTGAAAATTGCAAAATAATACAAAATTTTTCGACTCACAAGGGAATCTTTCGAAGTATTATACTCTGGTTTTAATAAAACTTTGTACATATGGGTAACGTAAATAGATTTAGAAAATATCAGTTATGGCCTAAAAACGGTTTTAAAGGATGAAATCATTCCTTATGTAAAATAGTTTAAAGATTTTTTTGTTATATATCAAAAACTGCTCAAGATATCAAAAAATATTTTGTACAAAAATTTCACAATAAAATTACCTCTATTCATCTACGTCAATAATATTTAATTTTTAAAAATTATTATTTTTAAAATTTTTCAAAATTTTTTCAAAAATAATTATTATTTATATATTACTTATATGTATAGAAAGTTTCATTAAAATCAATATTTCGCAAGTTTAGCAGCAAACTCAAAATTTGTATTGAAAATAATTATTTCTTTTAATATTATTGAGTTTTAATGTTAATATATTTAGTATATTTAATATAATTGACATAGATAAATAGAAGCAAATTTATTATAAAACTAGTTGTAAATAAAGATAATTTTTAAAAATTAATTGTGTACTCACATAATGATCAATTGTTCATATTATTGTTTTTTTTCTTTTCTGTGGCAAGAAAATTACAAAATGCTATCGTTTCCATACAACTATCATTTCCATACAATCTAGCATCGGATAGCATGGCGCGTTTTTGTAGTGATTTTCTTAATCCACACTCATTTTTTAATACATAAATCGAAATGCCATCCTCCCATTTTTAAATAGTTTTTGAGATATAATATTTAAAATAATGTTATAATTTTAAATAGTTTTTGAGATATAATATTTAAAATAATAAGTTTAGAAAAATTATTTTTACATTAAAATTCATTCTATTGTACCTTTCATATAAAAAAATATCTTTTACATAATAATATTATAAAATGATGAAATTATATTTTTTATTTTAAATATATTTATAACAATTGTTTCTACAGATAATATAATAATTACAGATTATGATAATTGTAATTCTTCTGAAATAAAGAAATCTTTATATGTGATCAATTTTGATATTTCTATCATATCAAAGTGAATTATCAGGCCATATTTTGTTATTTCCTTTAATCACACTTATCGTAAATAGCAATAAAAATATTTATTATAAGTATTTAAAAATAAGTATTTACTGTAAAACGTAAATCTTACTAACATATTCTTAACAAAATATCCATAATCGTGATATTCTTACAAAAAAATGTTACATACAAAAATATTTCTTGCACCAGGAATAACATATTATAGCAGGTGCATCACATATGGAACAACTTAATATTTTTTTAATATCCTTTCCAGAGAAACAAAAATCTATTGGATTTTCGAATTGTAGCGGTTATTCTTCTTGTATCCACTCTTGAATTATGCGTATTTAAAAAGATTATAAAATCGCAGAGAAAATAGCTGCATATATTTTTTAAATAATTATTTTTAAAAATTTTTTCAAAAATTATTTTTTAGAAATATTATTAACGTAGATAACGTAGAAAAAATAATTTTATCGTAAAACTTTTGAATAAAACATTTTTTGATATCTTGAATAGTTTTTGATATATTACAAAAAATCTAAAAACTTTACACATACATGAGGGATGATTTCATCTCTTAAAACTGTTTTTGGGTCGCAACTGATATTCTAAATTCATCTATTTATGTCACCTATATGTATATAGATTTCATTAAAAACAGAGTGTAACACTTCGAGAGATTCCCTTGTCAATTTACTCGGCTCTATTTACACAAATTTTGTCACAAAAATTACCGGACACCTTGTATAAAAATCTCACTTTCAGGTTTCCAGCGTGAGAACAGATTTGAGACATTCTTGCTCGTTGCTTTCTGTCTGGATTTGTCTCTTTCTTCTAAAATTAAATCTTCATGCAGGATTCAGAAAAAGATTCAGGAGTACTCCTCTTCCTTTCGCTCGCTTGTCATTAAATTTATCACGACTGTAAAGAGGAACCAGTAGATTGTTCTTCGCTATTGTAAGAATCTTGTAGTTTCTGCACGGAAAGAACGATTTTGCTGAGAAATCTAAAATTTTACTGGACACAGATCTGAAAATAATTCTGTTGGACTATCAAAATAATTTTGTAGGAACTTTAAAAATAATAAGCAATGTTGCAAAGAATTTTAATATTCTAGCAACTAGTTCGAGCGTTCTACATAACTATTTTGCTAGTTTAACAAAATTATTTTTTGTTAAAATTTTAGTAAAAACAATGTCAAAGGGGCTAATGAGCCACACTGAAAATGTGACATTACAGCAGTAACATTTTACATTCGGAACTGATAACACCATGGTAGGAAGATTAATTTTTAATTTTGACAAAAGATAATATAAAGTAATGAGTTCTCTATGTCCGGCAAGTCTATCGGATTCTCGATCTTTGTAAAACGATAACACTCTTAGAATAAAAAAATAATTGCACAATGTTATTATTTTTAAAAAAACTTGATTACGGATTAATTTTTTATCAAAATGGACACTTGATGTTTTCCATAAAAAAATACGACTGTTATCAGAATCTAAAAGCGATTATACCGAAAAACAAAGAATTATGTAACTTGTAACGTATTTCGATTTTTCCTTTGTCTTTTTAAATTAGGTTTTTATTATAATAAAAATAAGAACGCACTGATGATGACAAGATCAAAACGTTTGCGATGATTTTGTTCTGTATGTTCTTGTAAATAACAATAATTTTAGCATTTTCATTCAGCGTGGATCATTAGCCTCTATGACATTGCTTTTATTGATTTATTCTATGAGCTGATCATACTTAATTATTAATAATTGTAAAAATTTTAGATCTTTCAATAAAAACCATTATTTCAATAATGGTTTTAATAATTCTTTTCGTGTGACATCTTTACCTCTGACATTCTCAAATAAAATTAATATTTTTGAGAAGTTTACGCTATTGGAGCGGTGCATCTTCGACAAAGCCAAACAGAGGACCGCTGGACCGTATCAGATATGTGTGAATGCGGCGCGGAATCGTGTATTTCCAATATGCTGATTAATTCTCCTATCTTTACATATTGCTCGCATAAATGTCCGATCATTTATGTAGTTTTTCTTTAATTACAGATTTGTTATTAGTCTACAAATTTGATATCCTTATCAGCTTGATTGCGTAAGATGGATGCTTCTAGCTTCTTATCTGTTGCTAATTATTGTCTTATTTGTTCTAATAGATCTACAAGTGCATATAGTGGCAATGCATTGTATATAAACAATTTGCTATCTTTTTCTGCATAAGCTCTCTCTTTCGTGAATTCAACTATTGACATTGTAAACGCAATTTTTAATCTATAAATCTTTTCGAGCACCACTCTCAGATCTGCAGATTCTCAAATCCTATCTCTGATATATTGCATATATGATCAATACTATTATATGTACAGGCGATTTTAACATAAACTAGATCAGTCGCATGTAGATGTGTGCCATTTAACTAATATTATGTCATTCTTTTTTTTGAAACAGATTATAACTTCTCCTACATTCTTATTACTCGTGATACGGTTTCACTTCTTGATTAAATTATTATTTCAGATGTATTTTTATTCCGGTATATGTAATACATTAAATATTAGTGATCATCTCACTGTTTATGTCTCTTTAAATCGAAATCTTGTCGCAATCAGTTCTTCAACATTATATTTATAGCCTGAGAACATGCTTTCATGTGAATTTGAAATGATTCATTGGTCACATATTTATACATCTAATACTTATTGATAAAAAGGTACACATTTTTATTTCTTCCGTTATGTTTTTGATCATAATGGGATGTTTTTCTTACTATTAAGTTATCTTTAACACCCCGTTGGCGTCGTAACTCACATTGGTCATTCATAAATTTATCAAATTAAAAAATCAAATTAAAACCGATCACTTGTAAAATTTAAGCACATTTGTTCATTAATTTATTGGCAATAATATAAACAATTTAATTATAATCCATAGATGCTGTTATCAGAAAGGAGAAACAATCTTTTTTCTTCCTCTATAAAGCATAATTCCGCACATCAATTTTGACATAATCTCTCCTTTTCTCTTATAGTTCTCCCTTTTATCCCATCTCATCTTCTTAATCCTTCGCTTCTCAACGATCATTATATCTTCTCTCTTTCCTCTACCTCCTGTTCTACCAGTACATTTCCAATCACTTCCTATTCTCTGTATCTGTCATCAGTGACTCCTTCAATTTCGTGCCTATCACCATGACTGAATTTTATTTTATTCTAAAAAAGATTAAGTTTATTTCGATTGACTCTTTTGACTTATCTCTTATTGCATTCTATTCCACACTGTCTAAACTTTTTCTTTACATCAATTTTCTGTTTAAAAACAGGTTTTCTTCTTCTTGGAAACATTGTTATTTCTCTTTTTATGATCCTTTTTCCTCTTTTCATTTTATTTCTCTTCTTCTTTTCCTTTCTAAATTCCTCGAGTTCCGTTTCCAGCAGTTATATATCCTTTTTAATAAAACCAATGTCATCCCTATGTTTTAATTTGACTTTTGTCGTATGCATAACGCAACAACTGCATCACTGTATTTAATACTGTTTTAAATAACTTTGACAGTGACTTATTACTAACTTTCTTAACCTCGGATTTCTTTAAAATTTTCAACACCGTTAACCATAAATTGTTATTAATCAAACTTTGTTATTATTTCAGCTTTCTTTCAGCACTTTCCTTTTTACGTTTACTATGTCTTAAACTGTTCTCAGCAAGTCACTCACAATTCTTTTTCCATGTTATCCTTTTCTTGTAGCATATGTTCTGGTGTTCAAAATTTCATTTTCGGTTCTTTATCCTCTTCTCTTTAGTATGTTTATTCTTACCAAAAAAAAACACTCAATTTTTGTGTAAAAATAAAATTAATAATTTTTTAAATTTTAGTGTAAATTTGAATCAATTAACGATCAACATCGAAATAAGGGTTAACCTTGAAAATAACCCTCAAATAAGTGTAACTCCCAGATGGATATACCTCTCCAAAATGAATAACCCTCAAATCAGTATAATCGCCAAATGAAGACCCTCGAATGAGTAATTTACAAATGAAAATACTCTCAAATATATGGCCCCTCTCTCTCTCTCTCTCTCTCTCTCTTTCTTTCTCTCTTTTTCTCTCTCTCTCTCTCTCTCTCTTTCTCTCTCTCATTTCCAAATAAATTTTAATTATATAGAGATTTTTCGTTATTATTTTGTCATTATATAAGGTAATCTGATTTATTTTTCAATTATTTGTAACTCATAAAAGATAGTATAATTATAAAAATAAATAATCAGTATTTTTGTTTCGTTTATTATATAAGGTTTATTCGCATTGCAATATCCCAACATCTCCTATGTTTGTTCCAACACGCTCTATTCTATAATATACGTAATATAATACTATAGATTGGAGTATGTTGGAGCGAGAAGTATGTTGGGACATGCAACGCGAACAAATTTAATGATATATTAATTTTAAAAAATAATTTTTTTACTAATTTTAATATTTTAATTTTAATTATTTCTTCAATCGACGCAAATAATAAAAAAGTTACAGCTCAATATATGTATAATTATTAAAATATATCATCGCAAAAGAGAGGCAAAACTATATGTTAGAGAGACCTCTCGCTGATGACCTCGACATATGTTATCAGGACATAATATTGAGTATTTTCCAGAAGATTTTAGTCAGGGTCATTGTTTATTAAAAAGTCATTAACAAAAAAAAATTTTATAAATAGAACGTAGTTTTTTCCGATATCGTTAGAAATTATTCAGAATCATATTTTTGATAACATATATCAAGATCATTAAAGAGTAATGCCACTCTAGCGGCTGAAAAAAAGGCATAATTTTGATAATTTTTTTTATGCGCACAGTAAATCCAATACAAAATTCATTTCAAGGCTTTTATTATACACGTTTTAAATAGCAATTAAAAATTTTTTCATATTTTTTTATGGCAAAATGGCGGCGCTAGAGCTCAGCAAAGAGAAGCCCTCTTTGTGAATAGTGATATACGGACGGTAAAATATCTCGTCCAATTTTCAATCTGAACCGAAGGACGAAAAATTTGAATTCTATATATGATTCACTAGTGAAGGAACTACGTACGGAAAAAAAAATTTTGTAAAAATAGTGTTTGTTGGAAAAAAAGTTTTCATTTTTCAATAAAAAATTACGTAGAAAATTGTTTGCAAAAAAAAAGTTCTCAATAAAACGAGAAATCTGTAGTTCTGTAGAAAATATAATTTTAAAGCTGCAAAATTTCAAATGAATCGATAAAGATTTCTCGGAGTTATGGAGTTATATTACCGCCCAATTTAAAAAATGCAGTTTCGAAAAAAACGTGTTTAAAGTTTTACTTATCATTTTTCCGTAGAAAACTTTGATTTACAATTTGCGATGCCTGCGCCATACAACTAGCCTTCTAAATTAAAGTAGAAGCCTAGAATTTCTTACAATTCGTAGGTAAGTTAATCCCTTCATTATTCCAGGTATGCGGGTCATGACTAATAGCGTACAAAGGCTCAGAAGAGGCTCGGAGCACTCTACGCGCAGCTACGTATATTAACTAGAATAAGCTTTTAAAAATTTTTCCCCTCCATAAAATTCATCAAACTTTATTCTTAAGATCTTTAGGTATAATTTAAGCTAAAAAAATTTTTCTCGATTTTTTGAATATTCTAGAGTGGCAGTATCCCTTAACTTAACTGTAGGCATCCATTTAAAGCAAAAAGATATACATACGCTATAAGAATGCACATTACGTTAAATAAATTAATGAATATTACAAGAATATGCTACTGTAAAACATTTTTGTCATAAAAAATCATCGATGATTAATATTTCAAGTTTATTGCGAGCCACTTCTATCGCGGTAATTATTTGCGACGAGGGGCCGATTGAACCGTAAACCGTGAAAGAGGCTAATGAGAAAGGGTAATTATGTTTGAGGGAATCGATTTGATTCGTGGGCGAGTAACCGTTAAATGTCACGCCTGGCGAGTAAAGATATTATTTTTAGTCAATCACTATCGGTGCTGAAAACGGCGCGACGCGATAACCGCTTTATAGCGAGCGACGAATGAAAAATTGTCGCGGAATAGGACTTGAAATCCTGGGTCGATAAGGTTCATTGATTCTTTTTTTGCAATATACAAATAGATTGGTGACTGTTTCAACCATTGGCTTTTTCCCTTTCTTTCATATTCACAAGCAAATAAATTAATAGTGTTTACATTGGTAAAAAAAACGAGAATGCTTAAAACAATAAAATTATCAAGAATTATTACAAGAGTATTATTATCATTGAATGCATATAAATATGAATCACAAAAATATAAAATTGAACCATTCCCTATAAAACTTTACTGACAATTCTTTAATTTTCATCTTTATTTAATACAGTTTGTAATCTAATTTTACGTATTAAACAACAACAATTCAGAAAATTATTAAAAACATCTAAAATTATAAAATAGAATCATGATTGTGCATGTACTTAAGTGTCAGCTGTGTAATCTGTATTTGACATTAACGACGCGAATGGCATGGAAGAAAAATGAGAAATAAGTAATGACAGAATTTCTCTCAAATGCAAGTTAGATTTTATTAGAACTTAAAACGATCAGCCATCGTCTGTTTTATCGACAAAACACAATAATTTTTGTAACAAGCTTTCTATGTAATACTTGTACAAATTCAAAAATCCTTTTCCAGAATTAAAGCATATGTATTAATACGTGTCTGGAATGTGAAATTTATGAAGAACCGAAAACAAAAAGAATTTTAAATTAGATATTTATCATTTCTTAGTCCAAATATATCTCGAGTTGTCAACTCGTGACAATATATGCTTGATATAGAAACTGTGCAATCTATAACCACGAAATTGGAAATTCCAGACACGGAGATTACACAAACAAACAGTATGGAGTTCTTACAATTAGACTTAGACACGTAATTAATATGAAAACATTTTATGAAAATTTGTGCGATTGTGTGTGTGCGATAGCGGTATAGTAGAACAATACAAATCGTGTTGTCTTTGTCACTTTCACTTTTAGTTCTGAATTAGACGTGTCTGTATATCGACATCGTTCGAATTCAGCCGTCTAGCTAGCATCCCCTTAATACCATAGCCCAAAAGAGCGTCAAGCAACTGGATCACCTTACAAGCAAACTGATTTGCTCCGATTTTCTTCGAATCATCTCGCATATATATGTTCCAGACTAAATAATTGCATCGAAAATATTGCGATATGTCGATTATGTTGTTCGCAGACTCATACTAACATATTTGAAATTCAATTCAATTAATTTCATGCTTCCTGTGTATTTTACTGAATTTTAATAAAAATAATAATTTAAACACGAGAAAATTATTTCAATAACGTTTCTTTCTTTGATAAATCTATAAACATCTTAGTTTTTTAATTTTTTTTTAAATTCTATTGCCTAATATTAGATAAAATGCGAGACAATATAACAAGGATTTACATTAAAATGTTTCGCAGGAGCTACTGTTAAATCATCGTGTAAAAATTCTTACGTGTGCTAATTTTCCGCGAAATAAATGGAATAAACTACGATGTTTATTACTTAAAAACGATGAAAATTTCAATTGGAAAGTTCCTACACAGCACACTTTATCCTGAGGATACCATAAATTGTCCCAGATTGACAAAGGCGATCCCACGGATATTCCAGTGAGCAGCATCCGAGATCCCAAAAAGATATCGTAAAATTTCGTAAGATGTCATAAAATGTCCTATTAATATCTTACAATATCCTATTATATTCAAATATATCCACAGAACACAATTCTCCGAGAGACATCCTGAAAATGTACTCAAGACATCTTTAGAACATCTCTTAGAGAACTGTGTGTTGTGTGGGATTCTACCATATATCCTTTGGCTTTGCATAGTACCAAGTAATGATATATTTTACAATCGGCAGCTTATTTCTCGCACGTAATGCGTTATGTATCGTAAATATTAGTTATTTTATGATCAATTATATTAGTATATAATATAAATAAAAAATGCAAAACTGGAAAATTTATTTTATTATTAACTGGAAATTTTATTTTATAAATGTATTCTTTAATTAGCAGTAAAAAATATATACATATATTATACGCTGCAAAAGTAGTCTCCCAGAACTGCACACGGCAAAGAATTGCAAATGAAGAGTGCGTGCCAATTGAGATTTATCTTACAATTAAATTTAATTAACTTAAATGACGTCTAAGATAAACTACATTCGAAAAAATAGAATACAATGTATTTGTGTCATTTTCTTATAAAAACTGAAGCTGATGTCGGAGACAGTTGCTGTCGGAGTCAGTTGCTGCTATTTCAGTTGGCATCCTGCAAAGTTACTAGAATGGTTAAGTTAATCAGAGCTTGGTAAAAGTGGCCCTTAGTAGAGCTAATCAATTTATCAAATAATGACATGAAAACGTCAAAAATCATATCAAAACGTTTGGAAGAGTACATTAGCAAAATACCATGCTATTGTTTAATTTTGCATAACTTGTAGTAAACAGAATAAAATATGATAAATACAATATTTCCCTTTACATAGTCAGCCTCAAATGATCAACTGATTTTTCAACTGATCTTAATGTTGACTTTGATATTCAAGGAGATCAAAATCTTTAAGTTTTCTCGTCGCTTGTTATTCATTAAAAAGTTATTAACAAAACAATTTTTATAAATAGAACGTAATTTTTGGACTCAGAGTATATATTTTAGCGATATGAGGTGGACTTTGCTTCACGTGATGTTTCGCATGATTTAATGTTTATACATATAGGTTAGATTTACAATCCAGAATAATATTGAAAAGAAAATTGTTGTTAATTTATATTCAAGCATTGTAACAGTTCTCCTGATTTCTTCTCTATCTTATTTATAATTATAGAAATTTTAATTATTAGACTTTCCACACGAAGCTATAGGTTCATCTCACATCACTTCTTGTTTATAACAAAATAAGACATGCAATTGTATGGTTCCACGTAGGTTTTCGACTTTCCATGCGAAGTGAGGTCCATCCTACACCATATTTTTCTTACGGGACAAAATAAAATCTGCAATTGTACTGTTCCACATGAGTTTTTAACTGTCTATACCAAGCGAGATCCATCCTATCGTTTAAATATGTACCTTTGTTTAAAATTTACGTTCTCTTTACAAAAATTGTTTTGTTAATAATTTTTTAATAAACAATAACGATACAAGAAAGGTAAATGACTTTGACTTCCTTGAAGTAGTGTCAATGCTATAAAAATATATTTTATTTATATAAAATATTTTAAATAAAAACGAAAGTATGTTGCAAAAAAAATTTTAAATTATAAAAAATTAAACATAGTATAGATTCATAATTAGAAAGGCAAAATACCTTGCTATTAATTTTTTTTACAAAATATATTGAGTTTATTAAAGAAATAATAATTTGATATTACAATGTAACCTCTTTTTTTTAATCAACATTAAATTAAATTTTCAACTATTTCATTTCATGAAATATTATATCTGTAAATCATATAATCTAATAACATAAAAAAATAACTGAATAACTAAAAGAAAAAAAAATTGAAATAAGTATGCGTAATAATATAATTAATACGTAATAAAAGGATTCTCAATAATATAAAAGCAATAAAACAAAAGGACAAATAAAAATCAATGCTGAATTTACTGCGTATATTACTTTATACACAGTACTTTACTTTAGTTTTATGTCTTGACCTGACAACATTGTTTTTAACTTCTCTTTTTTAACTTCTGACTGTTTTATTGACTAACCATTTTTAATATTAATTTATCAATCTTTTTCATTCACATCAAGATGAATGTTATACTTTTTATACATTTTACGGATTTTTACCAACTGACTATGCTTTAAAAATTTTTTGTGAATAAATTTGAATCCAATCAACATCATTCGGCTATGCAATTGTGATCAATGACACACAATTTTTTACGTTGAAGACTTTGGTCCTTATCACTGAAATTCATATTTTAAGATTTCTGTAAACTATTTTTTCGTTGAGAATGACTTGAAATAAGAGTCGAAACGTCCGGACTTTGTAACGGATTTAAACGACTTAAGATGACTGTACTTCGTACGCAGTAAATTCGGCGTTGATTCTCATTTGCCCTTTTGTTTTTGCTTTTATTTTTGTTTTTACAATATAATTAGTTTAATAAAAGAAAATAATATATACGATGAAGAAAAAGTCTGGAAAGCCTGAAAAATCTCGAAAAATATAAGTTTTATAGAAAAATATTTCGGATAAAAGTTGTAGAGTTTAAAAGATTTATTTATTGATTTTATCAGTTTAACCTTGAGTAGCGTCGCTAAAGTCAGGGTCATAGCGATTTTTTTTAATGGAACCCCACAAGATAAATCATGAAACGGTCGAAGCTAGATTTTAGTTGCCTAAAAATATTATATATGTATAAATTCAATCTCTTTTCAGTTTGAATTGTGCGCCGTATACTTTCGAACTTTCAACGCAATCCTAAACCGAAACTAATCGAAAATATCACGAATAATATTCATGATTAAATATGATGCTAACTTGCATCTTAAAAATTGAAAGAAATTTGATTGCGAAAAATATGAACTGAAAAGAATTTGAATTTTTACATATATATAATACTATTAGTCAACTAAAATCTAACCTTGACCGATTCCTAGATTATCTTTGTGAGGTATTCATTTATTCGGTCTTATTTAATTATTGTTATTATACATATATGTATATTACAGCCTTTCAATACGTTCTATTCTTTAATACTGTTTATACAGGGTGTGCCGCGAGAATTCCGACACCGTACATAGGAAGGTAGATGGGATCGAGATGAATATAAAAGTCCCATACCGTTTAGCGATATTCGCAATAATAATCGAGATATTAATTTTTGAAAGTGTACTAATGAGAGCACGCCGAGAGAAGCGCTCCAGCCGCTCGAGGTATAGTCCGGCCCAGTTTATCATAACATTGGCTGTGGGCGGGGCATTGGAGAGGCAAGAGGGGTGGCGCGCCGTTGCTCGGCGCTCGGCACTGCCGCTTCTACATCTCGTCCACAGCCAATGTTATGATAAACTGGGCCGGGCTATACCTCGAGCGGCTGGAGCGCTTCTCTCGGCGTGCTCTCATTAGTACAATTTCAAAAATTAATATCTCGATTATTATTGCGAATATCGCTAAATGGTATGGGACTTTTATGTTCATCTCGATCCCATCTACCTTCCTATGTACGGTGTCGGAATTCTCGCGGCACACCCTGTGTGTATACATATATGTATATATTATTTTTATTCTCTAATAAAACTTTATAAACATATTTTATAAGTTACTATGTTACTTTACGTCTTATCTATAAGCATTATTTGTAAATTTTTTTATGACCAGTACATTTTACCCTTGAATAGTCGTATATCTCATCTTTATGAAATTATATGGCAAAAATGCAGAAGTTTCTAAAAGATTTTTTCTTAATATAAAAAACAAATATTTCGTGTTTTTAAATTTTTTATAGTAGTATAGTATAGTATAAAATATACTAGAAAGTTTTAATAAAGTATTAAGTTTTTATTTGATATAATTTATTTACTTCAAACATTTATTTTCTTTAAACATAATAAATAAACATAATAAATAAACTTAATAAATTAAGTTTTTGATTGATACGACATATATATCAAAGTTATCCTATTTATAGATCTGAAAATAATTTTGTTAATTCATTACAATAATTATGTAGGACACTCATGATGAGTAATACTGCAAAAAATTTTAACATTCTAGTAATTTCTGTGTCTTACATAATTTTAATAATCTAATAAAATTATTTTTTCAGATTTGTAGCTAAATTCTTTTAGATATTTCAACAAAACTATTATTCTTTCTGTGTATCACATAATGAATACCACGTACAACGATCATGTAAAAAAATATGACTCATTTTTAATACCAATCTCAAGAATTCTGTGAATTATAATTTGTATACATGATATATTCAATTTATTATAATAATAACATAACGTCTGATATATGTTACAAATATAAATAGTAAAAAAATTAGAAGAAACAATACAGCTCTTTCTTCTTAATTAAAAGAAACAATAATATTTCTTCTTAATTTAATCTACAAGCGATTCGCGTATCCTACAGTTTTCATATCGTGCAACAGAAAGAGAAAGAGAACGACGGGTTTTGTAGAAAACATTCGGTCGAGGAAAAAGCATGCATTATCGTAGTTGGGAAGTTTATGTTTTGGCGATACGCCAGTCAGACTTTCTCGACATAGCAAAGTATTTATCGATGCCTATAATCCCTCCTCTTCGTTATCCCTGCACTACCTTTCGACCTATTTTTTCGCTCTTAAGATATATATCAACATCGCTTTAAAGCCATCCCGTGTTAAACTTCGCACGAACGAATCTTTGATAGCGCCTCGTTCGAATTTTTAATCCCCGGAAAAAATCTTTAAGAACGATGATGGCTAATTTTATATGATAGCACAATTCTCTTTGATCATCGCAGCTTTTTATTCATGCAATTCGCTTAAACTGTGTATTTCTTCGAGATCGTTTAATATTTATAAAAAAAAGGAAAAATAATTGAAAATAAAATATCTAAAATTAATTTCAAATATATATTCATTTGCAAGTTTATTAATTAATAAAGTAATAAAGTAATAAAGTAATTTAACAATCTTAAAATATTTTATTTTACAATTTTGTGATGTTAAAAAATCCATCTTAAATATAACAATCAGAAAAATTCCCAGTTGTACAAATATACAAAAATATTTAAACAATTAGCAAAAAATTTAATATAAAAATCTGCGTATATTATAAATATTTTCATGTAATATGATTTTTAAAAGAACAAATATTTCACATTAAAGTTTAAATCTTCAGATGTTTACACCATGATAGTATATTTAACGCTGTAGAACTGCAAAACAAATTTAATTTGAAATAAGTACATTAAAATCGTATCTCATATTAAAATCTTATCGTATTTTACATTGTCTCGTAATTTTGGCATTCTCGAGGATTCTACTTTTATAATATCTAAGGATCTCGTACCCGGTAACGTAAAACATATGAGATTCAAGAGATTTTATTTTCGGATTTTAATGACAGTGAATATGAAATTCGAGGAAATTCACCCTTATTTTTTTCATGCATACCTTAATCCACCCCTGTTTCACGATAAATAAACTCTCGAGAATAAGTGGACGCAATTGCATACTTTAAGAAGGAAATTCTTTTAAAACTCGGTCATATTCCGAGAAAAAGCGGTATTGCTATTCTCATAGCATGTACTATATACACAGATATATTGCATAAATTAGTCAAATAATTAAAGAAACTTTTTTTCTCCTTTCTTTTTGCTGTTTGCTAAGATGAATATCCAATTCGGCGGGATTAGAAATACAGTGTAAAAATCTAGTCTTGATATTACTGACTTATTTCTTAGATCGCAAGGATTTTCCGAGCGAGATAACTATTCTTATGCTACCCTTAATGCACAATTCTTCTTTATCCTTCTTCATAAGTCCGCTTTTGTGGAAAGTAAATACTTCGATTCGCGATAATCGATATCGTAAATCATAAGCCATAAAAATTGATCAATTATAGTTGAGTATTTTCCTCACATTCAACTGTATTTGGTCAATTCTTATGGCTTATGACACCGACGTACAACACATTGTAGAATGGACTTTAGTAAGATTATATATACCGAGGATTTCATGTCATTTTCTTCCAAATTTCTTCCTGAGGATTTATCATGTCTTTAGTGTTTGCATAGAAACTGATATTGACAAATTTCCGAGGAATATGAAAAAAAAAATTTAAAAAAAGATAAAAAATATAAAGCCATATCTGTCATAACATATTCATATAAAAAAAATCTGTTTGATGTTTCTTGGATAAATTTTGCTAGGTTTCAGTTTTAGCAATTAGCGGGAACTCTATTTAAGTGCATCTTTATTAGCATTCGTCAAATATAATTCTATTCTCTTCTTATCATAGAGAGCGAATCAAGACACAAAAAAAAAAAAAAAAACAGACATGCGTACAATCACGCGTATAGAATGAAGCGTCGCATAAGCAAAATGAGCATCAATGGTAAAAAGAAAAATACGTATTATACATTTTATATAAGACCTAGGGATGGGCAAAAATCGATATTTTCTAATTATGATTTTTGCCATCTCTAATAGGAGCTATGTTCATTTCTCTTCTTGCAGGGCCATCAAATAAAATTGTGTAAAATAAGAGGAATGATTATCATAATATTTTCATATTTTCATGTTATATCAATATCTCTCGCACATAAATTTTTGCATATACTTTTGTATCAAAATAGATATGTAAAGGGCATTCTACAATGTGTAGCAAGAACGATCACAGTCAGTTGTCGATTGCAGCCGTTTATGATTGCAACCGCTCTTGCAAAGCTATCCTTTAGTTTAATTCTAAGAACTTGATGTTGTTTCTTCATGTAATCCCCGGAGACTTAGAATTTTGTAACAGATTATAGAGTTTTATGTCTAGCAAATGTTGTCGTGACTTGACAGCTGTAGATGCTAATATTGGATAATAAGAAATGATTAAAAAAATTTGAATTAAAATTTTTTTTCGTTTTATCCAACAAACATATATTAACATGTATATATATATATATATATATAAACTTTAATTATGAAAAGGATTTCCAAATCTGTAAAATACACATGAAAAATAATAAATGATTGCGTTCATCCGATAAACAAATCGATTCCATCATCGATTAATGTCAAATATTGTTATGAACAATATACACTGAAAAAAATCCATGTATTTTTACATGAAAATTACATGTTTATAACCGGAAAAATTACAAAATTATCACTGGATTTTTCTTTTTTCATATTTTTAAAGTAAAAATACATATTAATAGTAATATATAGGTAAAATTATTATTTTCATGTAAAAATAACTTGTAATTTTAAATTTAAGCGGTATTTTCACTACATGTAAAGGAAAAAAAAAGTTTTATGTAAAATTATCAAAAAAAGAAGTAATTTTACATTTATTGTGTAATTTTATATTTTTTATGTGACTATTGAGCGTGTGACATTACAAAAAAAATGTAATTTTACATTCATTGTRTGATTTTACATAAGCGTGATAGGTATATACATATAACGATTGTCTTTTATTTAACAGGCAACAGCCTGTTGCGTCTCCCGCGCTTTTATTATTGCAACGAGAATAGTCGAGTCAGGATTGCGTTGGGAGAGTGTTAAGTTGTTAGTGTTAAAGCTTATAAGCTTTCTGTAATTTTGTCGTTAACAAAAGTGAATATTATTGATTTACACAATTTATATTGCAAAACAATTTTATGTGTTTTTCGACAAAGTCTACAAGATCTTAAGGTAAGATATTTCATAATTGTACTATAAATATTTTTCTATGCTTTAGCACTACATATAAATAATTCATTGTAAGACACTCTCATGTGTAATTCGGACTATACATACAAGAAGGTGTAATGCAAACAATATAAAAGATGATCGCATGAAAACTGCGTTGAACTAATTGACGATATGCATTATTTTTATAATTTTTGTTTACTACAGTAACATTAATCTTTATTAATATATTTTAATCTTTTCATTCTTATTATTCTATTTTTTATAACATTATGTTACCTTTTAATGTTACTTTTTCATATTATGTTATGTTAATAATATTTTATTATTTATATTAAGGTAATAAAGAATTATTTTACACTTTAGTCCAAATTGCATGACTAACGAATTCAAGTTACACACCTATGGTCCGAATTACATCTACTCTATATTCTACTTAATTTTTGTAAAAAAAAATGTGCATACATTAATCAAATTGCAACTCATACTTGATATCTCTTATTTAGTTTCCTTAATAAAATTGTCTTTTTTTAAGGTTCATCTTGACGAGATTTATTATTCTTAGTGGGTATATCCTTAAATCCAAAATACACGGACTTCTCCTACATTGCTTTGTATGTGGAAAAAATTTATAAAAGGAAGGTGATAACATTGTTATTTATTGTATACGCAACATTCATTACAATGAATTTATTTTGCTCTGTTTGCAACTTAAAATTTTCTGGTATAAAAGCTTATAATAATCACCAGATCTTTCATCGCCAAACTTCTAGAAAATTCCAGTGTGTATATCCCAATTGTTTCTTAATATTCAATAAATATTCAAATTTCAGAACACATTTAGTGAGAAGTAAACATACGGGTGATAATTTGATATCTAATAATACATTTTTCTCATGTAATATTTGCGAATGTAAAATTAAAATTAGAACTTTATTTTATAAGCATTTATACCAGCATATTAGAGATGGAATCCCTTTAAAATGTCCATTTATAAAATCTTGTAAAATAGAAAAACTATTTTCTAGATATGAAACGTTACGTACTCATTTTGTAAGAAGGCATTCACAAGCTAACATTCAACAAACTTTATTAAAAGATAATGAAGATATTAGACTAATAAATACAACAGATGTTCAAAATATGCAAGAGATATTTGCAGAGCATTTGCCTTGTGATAATGAAAATCTTGAAAATATGTGTTTGAAACTATTAACTTCTTTGTATTTAAAGTTGGAATCAAAACATTTCTTGTCAAATAAATCCTTACAAGTCATAATAGATAGCTTACTTGATATTAATCAAATTTATAAAAATTTTGTTATGCTAAAAGCACATGAGCAAAATATTACACTGACAGAGGAATTTTTAAATACTAATAATATTTTTAATTTGTTACATAACAAAAAAGAAGGAAAATTGCGAACCAAATTTTTCAGACATAAATATTATAAAATATTTTTTCACTACGTTAATCCAGTATGTCATTTTTTAAGTACTTCTTCAAAATTTTTTTACATTTCTATCAATGAGACATTAACAGCTTTATTTCAAAACAAAAATTTTTCAGATAATTTTTTTAAAAGTTATATGGAAGATAATGATTGCATTTATCAAAACRTAACCAATGGTGATTGTTGTTCCAAAAATGAATTTTTAGCAAATAATAAATATGCAATAAAGCTTATTTTATACCAAGATTCCTTCGAAATCTGTAATCCTTTAGGTGCTTTTCGAAAAAAACATAAAGTTTTAGGAATGTACATGACAATAGCTAATTTGCCACCTTGGTTAAGAACCAGTGTTGATCACATTCAGCTTGTAGCTCTTATTTATGATAAGGATGTTAAAAAGTATGGCTTTAATAATGTGTTTAAAGTAATGGTAGAAGATTTAAAAATTTTAGAAACAGAAGGAATAAGTGTTAATAATATGATACTTAAAGGCACAGTAATAGCTTTTGCCGGCGATAATTTAGCAAGCCATCAAACCGGTGGCTTTAATGAAAATTTTAATACTATGGGATATTTTTGCYGGTATTGTTATGCACATAATGTTACAAATAATTCAGATTTTATGATTTGTAAATTTAATATGAGAAATCCAGAATCACATTCTTTTGATGTTAATATGATGCATGCTACTAACGAATCTTACAGAGGTGTGAAATCAGAATCAATTTTTAATTCTTTGTTATATTTTCATGTAGCTAATCCTGGTTTACCTCCATGTCKCGCTCATGATATGTTTGAGGGAATAATACAAAAAGATGTAATGCTTATTTTAAATAAATTTAATCAATTAGATTTTATTTCTTTTGAATCATTAAACTTAAAAATTCAAACCTTACGATTTACTAATGAATCTCGACTTTATTTTCCGGAATTGAAAAAAGGTGATAAAATTCTTGGAACAGCTAGCCAAAACATGTGGCTTTTGTTAATACTTCCATTTACTTTTCTAGACGGTTTAAGTAATGAAAAAGAAAAAGTCTATGATTTGTGGGAAATGCTGCTGTGTTTGCGAAGARTTATGCTTATTTTGTTAAGTTTTAAACTTAGCGTCAGTCAAATAGAGATTTTAAATAACTTGATAATTRAATATATGTATTTGAGACAGAAACTATTTCCAGAGGAACCAATGAAGCCTAAACACCATTATTTATTGCATTATCCATATCTAATAAAAATATTTGGACCCATTAGACAACTTTGGACTCTTCGTTTTGAGAGCAAGCATCAATATTTTAAACGAGTAATAAAACACTCATCTTGTTTTAAAAACGTTTTACTTTCTTTGGCTACAAAACATCAGTTGTTAAATGCCTTTAATTTAGCACAGGATAATACTTTTAATGATAATATTATTATCAACGATACTGGTGACAAGTACAATGCCAATAACTATTCTCCTTTAATTAATAAAATTATTAATTCAAATATATCCGCTAGCAAAGAAATTTGTATAAGTAAGGACGTAACGTTTCATAGTATAAATTACAGAATTGGCACAATCGTGTGTTTGAAGAAAGATGAATTTGGAAATTTTTGTTTAYTTAGACTTTCTCATATTTTAATAGTTTCAAATAACGAAATATTTTTCATTGGAAAATTGTTCAACGTTATTTATGATAATGATTTAGGATTATATGTGAGGGATGATACTAAGGAAACTGAAGGCATATTTGCTGCTTTTAATGATATTATTTGTTATGAACCTCTTTTAGAATTTAAAAAACAAAGTATGTTCTATTATTATTTTAAGTCTTCTCCGTATGAAAATTTTTAATCTCTATTTGGCTAAAATAAAAGTAAAATTAAAAATTTTTTATTTACATCTATTTAAGAGTACTATAATATTCGTGCAATATAAAGAAACTGATAAATTAATTTTTTATGTACAATTTTTTTATAAAAATTGTCTTTTTTTATTTGTCTTATGAATAGTATAGTATTGCTTGTATTTTTAATTGATTTATTTTATATTTTTACATACACGATAATTTGTTTTTCAATACATTATAAGATATTGCATTATTTTATATTGTCCTCTGTCCTGAAACTCTTTTTTTAATATATTTACGACGTCTGATATTTGTTTAGAAAATGCCTGTTTTTAAAGTATGGAATGCCAACAGAACTCAGAAATACTCCATTTTTATCAACGAAAATGAAGGAATCTACCAAGCTCTTATTAATAAAGGTGAATAAAGATTGTTTTAATATTACTACATTTAAACTATTGAATAAAAAAAACATATAAGTATATAAACTTACATACATATAAGTATATAAATTTACATACATATAAGTATATAAATTTACATACAAATATAAATGTACATAATTTTTTATGGTGGTTTTTTGTTTTTTATGCAATTAAATCA
>JANQDE010000200.1:0-28818 GCA_037157785.1 Cephalotes varians
GCACGCACGCACGCACGCACGCACGCACGCACGCACACGCACAGATTAAGCATTCTTCAGTAGATTAAAGCCGGAAGTTAACAGTTCAAAAAGTCAATTGGAAATTAATTGCTTCTCTTTCTATCTTACAGCAATACAAGAAAAAAAGAGGAAAGAATAATACAAAAAGCTGAAAAGAATATACCTTGAGATAGCATACAAGTAAGAAAGCAATGAATTCCAATAATAATATAAACTGTCAACTTCATTTCTATCATAGTAAAAGCTTAAGAATATTTAGTCTATATATACATGTCATTGATTGCATCATGCACTTGTTGAAATGGTTAAAACTCTAGGTTTTTTAAAAGCATTACCAAAATGCATTCTCTATATCTTGTTAGTTAAGTGTTTCTTCTGCGCTCAGAGGCTGACAAAATACTATTTATTCATGCTTGTCTTTGCACTTCTGTCATTGGTTGAATTTGTGCATACAATTGTCAGTATAATAAATATAATAAAAATTGATATGATATGAAACGCTAGATAGTATGACACATGTTGGATTTTATTTTAAATATTTTTGTTTAATAAAAAAAAAAATTAAATTTCATTAAAGTCTTTCCATGATTGGCTGCATTTAGAAGATACAATGATTGAATGAATGTTCGCTGGTATGTTCTTTTATTTATCAAGAATTTAAAAATCTACTCCAATTACAGGCAACGATTATTGATTGCTCACTCAACCCTCTAAACGTACTCATTGTAAAAAGAATTGACCAATCGCATTGGTCAATTGACCGAATTTGTTCAAATGTAACTAGTCAATTAATTTTCTGTCTAAAATCTTGGATCGATTTCTTGCATCGTGGACACAAGGCTTACCATAATCGAGAAATATTATAATCAACTTTTATATATAAGATTAATTTAACTTTTAGTAAAAATATATATATTTTTAAATAATTTTAATTCTACTTTTACATAAATTATGAGTGATAAAACATGAGATACAGCCTTGGCTAAAAATATTATGCAATATTTTCTTTATTTATTTGGAATTTTTTTAGTGTATTTCCTATTATACATATATATTGATTGTCGATATCATATATAAGTTTAAGGAATTCTTGAAACAAAGAATAATTTTTATACAAATCAATTTTTGAGCTAAAACGTTAAATAATAGTTAATGTCTAATATAATATTTTTGATTAAGGCTGTATAATTTATTTAATAAAAATTGTTGAAATAAGTTGAAATAATATCTCTGAGCAATATCATATGTCAAATATAAAAAAAATATCTTAAAATGTTAATACCATTGAGATATTTTACATGCTCATATAGTATTATTGTTAGATTTTTACAATGTTGAATAGTATGACACTGTATCACAGTTGAAATATTTCGTTTCAATATGATGTCACACTATGTCATCTGTGTATTTAGCTACAAAACACTTATTGTTAAAAATGTAAAATACAGACATAGTATAGACTGATTATATCGTATACTAGGCAATGGCTTCTAGTGGTGATACAAAAAAAACACATTTCAGGTCTTTCTTTTTTCTTTAACAAAAAATTATTCTCTATCTATTAAAGAGAAAAGAGAGATGAGTTCCATTTTTCTTTCAAATCATACATTATCTAAGCATACAACTTTGTTGTCAATCAATTTAAATTGACAGAATTTGCGTGTGTGTGTATTTCATTCCAAATAAAATAAAATTCTTCTTCAGCATATTTCATATTGTATTTAAATAATATAATAAATCTTTGCACGTAATTTTAACGTCGAATTTTTCAAAATTATGACCTGATAAAATAGTTTTAAAATTCTAATTAATAATTGCATAAATATTATCAAATAATTACTTGTTATACTTGTAGATATAAAAAATATTTTTTGTTAAATTATTACAAAGAAATTTACCTTGCCTGGAATGGGCATGTGCAACATGACGTAAACTGTCAACACTCGGTGGTTGAGGTGCACAATGTGTTTCCTCTGTGTGCGGAGACTGACAAAATAATATTTGTTCATGTTGTCTTTGCAGTTCTGATGTCATTGGTTGAATTTGTGCATATGTTTCACTGCCACTAGTATATACTTTATCTTGTTCATCAATTGCAGCATACATTTCATCTACAGAATATTAAATTGTGTGAGGTTTTTCTATGCATTTATATTTATTACAATATATTTTATACTCCTAAAGTTTATTTACCGGAATCATCAGAAACAGTAGCATAATGAGGATCAGTGATTAATCGAGTAGATTGATTTTGTCTGTAAGTTGCTTTGGTTTGTGCTATTATATTGGCTAATGGTTCCCTTACACTTATGCTTGTATATCCTTCTATATTAGAAAAAATGATAATGCGATTTATTAGAAATTATTCCTCATATGATAAATAAAAAATTGTAGAAAAAGAATAAATAATGCAATTACTTGAATCTTGTGAGTCTCCACTAAAATGCTGTTGCGGATTATTATGTTGGGGATGTGGCAATAACATTACGAGAGGTGGTGTCATATAAGGCAAATCTTGATTAGCTTGAACACCACCAGAGATAGCGTTAGCAGCCTGAATATCGTAATGTGTCTCGGAATTAAGAAGCGAAGTATGCGAGGAAGATCGTCGGGTTCTCGGTGGCGCAATTGGATTTCCATTTGACTGATCCATTGATGTTGATGGTTTTTCAATATTCGTAACTTGATTAACATTATTTCTGTAAATTATAAAAAAGAAATTACATTTATAAGAAATAAATTACATATTTTCTAACACAAATAAGATAAAGATACATGTGATAGAATGGAACAATATAATATACATAAGAATAATAAATAAATAATACCTATTTATTTGACTAGCCTCAGTCTTCTGAACATTTTGAAGTTGTGCGTAAGGATGTTCAACTGAAATAAATTAAAACATCATTAAATACAAATTAACAATTAACAAATATAAACAAATTTAATAATACATATATATATATATATATATATGTATATACAAATGTAAAAAAATTTAATAATCCACTTACCATTGTCAGAAACAGGAGATGCAAATCTTGCATATTGATGAGATGTATCTTGTGGCAAAGAACATCCTTGCAAAATAATTTCTTGTGATTCTCTTTCACATTTGTTCATTGACATTTGTTCTTGAGCTAAAAGATAAATTAATGCAAATTAAAATAATACATAAAATAATATCTTATAAAATAAAAAGATTTTTATTATTTTTTTCAATTTCAATTATTTATGTTTTTACTTTAATTAATTAATTTGATGTTACCTGCATCTTGGACTGTAGCGTACAACTCTGAATGGTCCCCCATAATTTCAGTAGTCTCATAAATGTCTTGTGTGTGAGGGTCTGAATTTACCATGTCCTCATGTTCTCTGCTCTTATCTTTTGGAATATCTGGTAAACTTCTGTTAGCACTTGTAGTCCTATATAAATAAAATATTTTAAAACAACAAATATAGTATAGACCGATATGTGAAAACACAACAAATAATTAAAAATGCGCTAAACAAAGCTAGATCTTCGTGCTAATGTTTCTTATGTGAATTTATATACATTTCTCAAGTTCACCAAACTACGCGCCGAATAAATTTTCGGTCTTGAAACACAGTCTTAAGTTGAACAAGAATAATAATATCACGATATTAAATTAATAATTAATTTAATAATAATGATGCTAAAAAGGATATTAAAATCCCTTTTCCCCCCAAGTATTGTAAAGAATTTGTTGTGATGCTTGTTAGCATCATTAATATTAAATTAATTATTCATTTAATATCATGATGTTACAATAAAAAAATGTAAATATTTACAATTCTTACGATGAATTCTACAAGTCTATAAGGATTTGTGAAACTTGGAGCTAAAATAAATTATTCTAAGTTTAGTATCAGTAGATCTTTCAGGTGATCACTTCATGTAGTTTAGCTCTTCTGTGATTTTGGTTACAAATTAATGTAAAAATGAAATTTTCATTTGCTGAACAAGTAAATATGTTCCTCATTTATGGAGAAGTTTAGCAAAATTCAGCAAGAGCGCAAGCATTATACATTGAACGATATCCAGATCGGATGCATCCCTCACATCATATGTTTCAACAAATTTGTAAAAAGATAAGAGAAACCGGAAGCTTGACTACGCAAAAATCTAAACGTCAAAAAAGTGTGTGAAGACAACGAAATCAACGTGCTTGCAACAGCGGCAAACTTCAAATTAGTTTAAGATAAAACGTGAGTCCGACATTAATAAAAGGGGCATATTACGAATTCTTACACAAATTCCATTCATATTGTACTAACTTCACCAAGATTTACATGGAGCGGATTTTGAAAATCGTGTTACATTTTGTGGATGCAGCATTAAATGCACATTACAATGAATTAAATAAACAATGAATTTTTTTCATTAATATTATTCACCGATAAAGTAAGCTTTACTAATTATGGTCTTGCAAACTTGCATAATATACATTACTGGTCGGATGAGAATCCATACTGGTTAAGAGAAATTGATCGTGAACGGCAATCGGTCGGTAAACGTATGGTGTGGTATCATAGGCGACAAATTAATCGGACCATATTTTATCAATAGAACACTTAATAAAATATGATAACTTTATACGCAACGATCTCGGAATTTTATTGGAAAATGTACAAATGAAAAAATAAAATAACTTTTATAAAAAAAAAATAAAACTTAAGTGGTACATATCTTTGTATTTCTATTAGAGTCTTTCTAATCCAAGTGACAGTAGTTTCAATTCTTCTTTAAAAAAAATGTTACGAAATTGCTTAACTGAACTCTAGTTATACGTAACCAAATTAAAAAATAAAATCTGATACTATCTTTGTATTTGTTACATTGAAAAATTTTCTTATTCTAATCCAAAGTAGTACTCAGTTTTGATTCTTAAAAAAAAAATTTGTGAATTTTAAGAAGATAGAAGAGGAAAGATTTAGAGAGGACATCTGAGAACAAGAAGGGAAGGTATATATGAGGCAAGATTTCATGGAAGGATTCTGGAAGGGTTCAGGAAGAGAGGGAATAAGGCAAGAATTTGCAAAGGGTCCACTCTCACGGAGAATTTGGAAGAGATAGGGAATAGGTGCAGGAGTAGGAAAAAAGAATGGATGCAGGAGTAGGAAAAGAGGATTGATGAAGAGGAAAATAGAGTTAAAGTCAAAAAATGTAAATCAAGTCCTTCCTTGGCAATGTAAGCTGGAAGACTTGGTGAACTCTAATAAGGTTATGAAAAAAGTAAAGTTAAGAGTTCGATGTTAGGGACAGTATAGGGTTAGGTATAGGGAAGAATATGGTTGGAAATAAGGAGTAGGAAAAAAAGGATTGATGTAGAGAAAATAGAGTTACGATTAAAAATGTAAACCAAGTTCTTCCTTGACGATATTCGCTGGAAGACTTGGTGAGTGTCAATAAGGACATAGGAAAAAGTTAAGTTAAGTGATCGGAGATAGGGACAGTACAGGGTTAGGTATAGCGAAGAGTATGGATGGATGAGTGGGTTTAGTTAATTTTGTAAACCAAGTCCCCTTCTAGGCCGTATACTTATGTGTTCTTCTTATTGTTTTTGTATTATATATCTATATACATTTTATGGCTGAAGGTAATAAAGATATCTATCTATAAAGAAATACCTAGCAGTGTATCAGCAACTTCAAGAGCTCAACATTCTCTATTATTCGTGAATCGCAAAGCAATATTCCAAAGATAATTCGTCAATGATTGGTTTTTATTATTTTTACTATCAAGGATAGAATCAGATAATTCACATTTTCCTGCTTTATTTATATACTTAGTAATATACAATGTAAGTAAAGATGATTTTTCACCAATAAAGTGTATATTCCATACTTCCTTCCCATGCAGTTAGAAGGATAAGATTATAATCATTTATACCGATTTCAGTATCTGCTCAAGGAAAGTCATAAAGCTTACTTTTATGTTTTAATTGTTTTCTACCTGCTATCAAACTTACAACATGTCTCATAACAAATTTTCTGTAACAGGACGAAGGAAACTGAAACGACATATATGAACAACTTTACGTCCCACTTTTTTAGAACGAAGACAATAACACAGGCCCACAAAAAGAAAGTGGTCTGTGCTGACCAAATTAATTAATTATTTGATATATTAACTTTGCCCTGTTGTTAAATTGTTAAAATTAGATTTAATTTAAATTGTTAAATAACAAATAATCAAATATAGACCGGCGTGTAAAATACAAATAATAATAGAAAGCGCCACTATCTATCTAAACTAAATCTTCGTGCTAATGTTTGTTATTTAAAAACACGCGCGCTTCGTTCTTTTAAAAACATTACCGATTGCGATAAATATCATCACATGCCTCAATGGTCAAGTTGGTTAAGACATTCGCCCTGGAAAGTTGAGAGGTCCTAGATTCTCTGGCTGAGGTATTATTTTTCGCAACAAATTCTTTATGGTAATTGGGGGAAAAAAGATTAATAGATGCTTGATTAGCATCATTATTATTAAATTGATTATCAATTTAACATCGTGATATTACTATTCTTATGCAGTTTATAACCATGTTTTAAGACCGAAAATTGTTTCGGAGCGCAATTCGATGTACTTGAAGGTGTCAAAAAAATCACACAAGAAACATTAGCACGAAGATCTAGCTTAGACCGTAGTAGCGCACCTTATTATTTAAATTGTTAAATTAAAAATGGATTTAATTTGTATTAAAATTTTAATTTAAATTAAAAGTAGCTTTAAGCTCAATTAAAATTACTTTGACTTGAATTAAAATTGACTTTGACTTGAATTGAAATTAGTTTAGATTTGAACTAAAATTTATTTGAATTGGAATTGGCTTTGATTTGAATTGGAATTGGCTTTGATTTGAATTAAAGTTGACTTTGAATTAAATACATTTAGATAATACATAATTTTTTAAATATGCCTCGAACAGAACCATGATTACAACAATTAAATAAGTTTCTTTTATTAGCTATTTTTTAGACATAAACTTTTTTTTTTAATAAACAATCGAAGAAGAAGAATTTTAACGTATTAAAGAAAGAAGAGCAAAATACAGGCTAAAAAACGGGAATGATAAAAAAAAATCATCAATCTTCATCAAATATTAAGAAAATTTATCCAAATGTAGCGACCAAATATATACTTCAACAAATTTTTTAGAAATAATAGTAATAGGTTCTGAGATTTCAATCATATCTAAAGTAGTATATCCAATAAGTGAAACAGTTACGATTGCATCGCAAGCGATACATTAAATAGTACAAACGTTTCTTTGATAAAAAGTAATAATGAAATTGTGAATAATAATATAAAATTATTTAATTAATATTAACGATGATATTGAAATAACTAAAAATGCTCATAATTCAATTATGGAGGTTTTATTAAATAACAATATTAGTTCTCCAATACCTAGCGTATCAAATAAATTGACAAATTTAAATAATAACAAATTTGAAGATTTAATTTTATATGAATCATCTCAAAATATTGAAATAAATGTGATAAAATAGTAAAATTAAAATCAATGTGTATTAATATAATTAATATAATATATATTTAATATTAATATAATATATAATTAATATAGTTAATATTATTATAATAAAAGTAAATAAATAAGATAAAATAAAAAAAATCGAGCTTTAAGAAAAGGACATATGAATATTGATGTCTCAAATTGTTCAACTACAAAATGTTGTAAATCTTTATATAGGATAAATAAATATTGCGATCATTGTAGTGCAAAATACTTTAAGTCTGAAAAAAAGCTAATAAAGGAAACTTATTTAATTGTTGTAATCATGATTCTGTTAAATTAAATCCTTTACCACAACCTCTATATAAATCTTTTGAATTATTTACTGAGAATCATCCGAAATCAAATCATTTTTATAATCGTATTCGTGGTTATAACAACACATTTTCATTTGCATCATTTAATGCAAATATATTAAATTTTGACGTTCAAAGATGTGGATCTTACTGTTTTTAAAATCCAAGGACAAATTTTTTTATCAAATTAATACTGCGTTATATCCAGCATCAAATGAAATGCCAAGTTATGGTCAACTTTTTATCGTGGATAATAACAAAGTAACAGAATCTGTTACATCTAAATACGAATCTCGATAAAGAGATTTTACGTTCAACAGATAATATAATGTGTACAAATAATATTTTCGCACAATTTCCTATCGAACGATGCATGAAGAAATTTAAACAAATAAATAAAAATAATATTGGATTGGGGAAAAAGTTTCTTCGTATTCTCTCAGTAGATGGCTTTAGAATCGTATAACTCTGGTAATATTAATCGAATTTGGCAATATTTGCGTGCGTTTGAAAGGTGACGTATCATAAAGTAATTTCAAAAAAGTTGTGATACTTGTTTATTGAATCAAAAGTTATTGCGTCTTGAAAATGAATAAAAATAAAGAAGAAATTCGATACATTTTGAAATTTTATTACAAAAAAGGGAAGAATGCGACTCAGACTATAAAAAAAATTTGTGATGTATATGGACATGATGTAGTGTGGTACAAAGGTTCAAACATTTTCAATCTGAAAATTTTGATGTCAAAGATGCATTTTGCTCTGGTCGATCACTGGAAAAGTCGATGAAATCATGGAAAAAGTTGAGCAAGATTGGCACATTAGCAGTCATGATATCGATAAGGAACTAAACACCAACCGCAAAACAGTTTTAAATCATGTTCTATAATTTTTGTTATTGTATAAGTTCTTTTTTTATTTTCTATTATTTTGTACAGCTGAAAACAAAGTAATGTCGAAACGTTCTGTTAATTGATTTCTTAGATATTAAAAAAATTACATTTTTATTTCATCTATTATTGCTCGTTTCTTTTTTCTTTACATTTATTTCATTTGAAGAAGGCTGGATACAAAAAAAACTCGATGTCATATGATTTAACAGTGAAAAATTTAATGAATTGAATTTCCATTTGCGAGTCATTGTTAAAACGGAACGAAATCGAACCATTTTTCAAACGGCTCATTACGGGCGATGAAAAATGGTATTTGAAGTATTTTTCATTTTTTTTAAATGCGATATTTTTAATTTTTTTCAAAATTATCTTTAAAAAAGCTTGATTCTTCCCCTTAAAAATAATCCTAGTGCGATAATGGAGAACGTCATATTGTGATGAGAATGAATATTTCTTCAACATCAGAGTTAATCCTCAAAAAAGGAAATTAGAGAATGGTACTTTTATGTCCCCGACACAATCTTTGCAGATGCGAATCTTTGAAATACTTTAGTAGAAATATCATGATATTCTTTAGGATTGAAGAATACTGATATTTTTATTAAATTTTTCTTCGTCCATTGATACAGAGCATCAGCAGTCAAAATTGGATTTTTAAAGTGTTGGGCTGCTCCATCAGCAGAATAAATGATTTTTTTGGTCGAAAAATTTTCAAAGAAATTAAAGCGAACAAAAAAGTATGCAATAAACATTTTAATTAATCAATTATTGCTGTGAGAGGCGAGGGGACTCACATCAAAAAGCACCCCAAATTTAATTTTTAAACAAGTTTAAAATAACAGTTTAATGAATAAATTTAAAAAATATTAAAAAATAAAAGAATAAAAACATATATTAAGTATAAATATATTGTAATAATATATTGGGGAACCCAATCAGCACTATAGAGTGTCTAGTTAGGCTGCGGCGAATCGCCGCGCGACAACCGCGAATAAGAAATCGTGCATATCTTCATCAAATTTTTTTCGCTCTATTATCGCACTAGGATCATTTTCAAGGGGAAGAATCAAACTTTTTTTTAAGATAATTTTGAAAAAAATTAAAAATGTTACATTTTGAGAAAAAATGAAAAATACGCTTAAAATTGATAAATTAAGGTAAAATAGTATAATTTTTTTACTCCAAGATAATTATTTTTATTGTAAAGCTCATGAAAAAAACTTTAAGAAACGCTCATATAACATTTAATGGATAACATAAATTAGATAAATCATTTTAGTAAAAGTTAAAAATAATTGAATATCAGCGCGCACGATAAAATGTCGAAAATTTGAACTCTTGCATTCCGACAACTCGTCGTACTAAAGCCATTTTCTTTGAAGAATTAAAAGAAGTCTACTAGGACACAATTTAGCGGACTTACAAGAAGATCGAAAAAAAAAGCTGGTACGCTTGGCGAATTTTGCCCCAGACATGAATTATGACAGAATATCTCAATTCTTTAAATCCAACTTGTCTTCTACCACATAAATTACGCTTAAGAAAGTACACTGTGTTATACTTATTAGAAATCTTAATATTAGTGAAGGTTCGTGTAATGGCTCCAGACTGTTGATTTTAGATTTATGTGATAATTTATTACGATGTGAAATTTTGACAGGCAATAAGATTGAAGAAATTCTTTTTCTTAATTGTATTACTTTATATTGTAAAAATATACAGGGCAAATATACCACCACCAACATCTGAACAAATTTAAATTTGAATTTCCTGCCTCATTTGACTTCGGCGATCGTTGTTTATGTTCGAGCAAGTCACATATTTGTAGTAAGCGTGCATAACTTCAAAATGTCCGAGTAGATAAGCTCAAGTGCAGATGTAACCGAAAAGCGACAATAATGAAAGGCCTTCATGCTAGGCGTTCGCAGACCGAAATTATTCGATTCTTCGGATACCCGAGATCAATCATATATGATGTTGCGGCTAAATATTTGGCTTCGAAAATGTCCAAAAAAAGGTTCTGCCAACTCGACGAGGAAGAGCCATCGAAAAGAAAGTTGGTAAGAATTCCAGTAATTATTATCGAAAAGGCTCAAGAGATCATTTCAGAGGATCCAGAACTGTCTCTGACAGCCAAATTAGCAAAAACCTTGGGTGTGAGTGACACTACAATGCATCGAATTGCTGAAGAGGATCTACACTTAAAATTCTATGTGATAAAAGTTCGACAAATGCTCTCCGAGGCTGCCAAGATGAACAGAGTTGCTCGCTGTAATCTGCTTCTGTATTCGTTGAAGTTTAGATTTAAATCCAATGGACTACTACATGTAGAGCGTCATTGAACGAGTGACCAACAAGTCGAGACATTTCAATGTGACATCTTTCCAGGCCGCTATCGAGGCGGAATTCGCTAATATGGACAAGGACGCGTTGCAGAGCGCGTGCCAGCGCGTCCTTCAGAACGAGGATCGAAGCAGTCATCGAAGCAAAAGGAGATTATATAAAATAATTTTACTTTAAAAAGATATCACTAGTGATATACAAAAAATTTTTTCGTTATTTTTACATTTTGACGAATAGAACTTTGTTTAAACAAATTATTCATTTCCGGATTTTGGTGGCGGATCCTGTATATATCCATTTTTGTTTAAAAGAAAGCAATTTCCAATAAAACTGGCATTTGCTATAACTTAATTTAGTTATTAAACTTTAATTAATATTACATTGTCATAGATAAAATGTTATCGATGGTAGTAATGCTATAAATAAAAAAAATGTTTTAAAAGATCATATTTAACATAATTAAATAGTAATAAAAACATTAACTATGAATAAAATATTGTTAAATCAGTAAAACATAATAACAATAAGACTTAAGTAATAAATAAATTGATTTATTATGATTGTAAATTTTAAAATATTTTTGTGTTTTTAAATAAAATTTTGTATTAAAGATGACTCCAAAGTAAGAGTCAAAACGTTTACTTTTTATTTATTTTCATTAGGAAAATTAGCTTTATGTTATATATTCGTTCATTTAGTGTTGATTCATATTGGCAATTTAATTCATTAATTCATTATCTATAAAATTATTTTAGTATCTTACCTATGATTATGATATTAATAGTAAAGTCATTAATGTGCTATATAAATTTAAAAATAAATAAGAAAAAATAAGGATATACAACAATAACAAATAAGAAATTAATCGCTTGTTTGTTAGAGAATTTAAATAATATTAAAAAAAACATACGAAAAAAATTATAAAATTTTAAATAATGACGTCAAATATCTTAAAAAATATATATGAAATACGGGAAATGTTTTAAAAGTTATATCTGAAGGAAAAAATGTAACAATAAAATTAATTTTCGAAAAATTAATTTTTCAAAATATAAAGATTATGATAATTTTCTTATGATTTTTTTACATCAATTAATTTATTTTATTCTATATATAAAAGTATTAAAATACAATTACTAAAGATACAGTTATTAAAAAAAGAATAGTTTACATGATATTTTATATTCAAAATGTCAAAATAAAGTATAAAATATCTCGTAAATTATTTGATTTTTCGATAACTTTACTTTAATACAAAAAAAGAGAGGAATCATATTATGTAAAAAAAATTACACAATTCCATTTAAGAAATAGTCATAACTTTTCATATTACTTTGAAATTAGATTTTTCTCGAAAATTAATTTTATCGTTATATCCCCTTTCAAATCATATATTTCATCTGAAAAGTTTTTCTGTATCTTCTATATTTTTCAAGACATTTGAAATTATTTTTCTATTTATTTTTCAAGATTGTTCATAATAAATTTAAAAAAATAAGTAAATAACACAAATAAAGGAAAGAAACCTTTATTTAATTCTTCAAACGTATCTTATTCTAATATTTGTATGTAAATTTTTAAAATTTGTAAATTATATTTTTCAGTTTGCTAAACAAACCGATTTGATTATCGAATTTGAAACTTGCCGGTGATACTGTACTTTCAAATCTCATAACTCAGAAAGTATTTAATGAAAAATAACTTTATTATAGTGTTTTGAAAAGCTCTCGAAGTAATCCTAAACTGAAGTTAGAATAATAATATTATAAATTAAATTGATCAATTAATGATGTTAATAAGCATTTTTAAATACTGCAAAAATTTATTGTAAAAAATATCACCCTAACTCGAGTTTGAATCTTGGGAAGAGGAATGTAAATGAGCCACAGGGGAGTATGTTCTTTTCTGTGAGCCCTAATTTTCTCTTAAGGAGGACGGACATGGATTGCGGAACAAGATTGTTCCGCCCTATGAAAACTCTACTCTCACAATAGGTAAATACGAAGACCCGTATTTAGGAGAGGCTGTTTTACGCACTTCTAAAGGTCTGTATAGCATGGCGAAGGTTATAGCCTTCAATATCATTATATCGGAAATGGCACACCATGCAACATATCAATATTGTTAAGGATCAAGCTTTGCATATAAAAGAGGAGATGATATAGTTATCGAAATTAATGCATTAAAAAATGAAAGTGAATTAAGTCTATTGGGGAAACCATATAGAAAAAACTCATCATGCTATCAACTGCAAGGTGGAAGTGATAGCGACGTATTCATGCTTATTAAATCGCATTAGAAAACATTTTAAACATCTATTGTAATTGAGAAACTAAAAATAAATAATATTAAATAATAATAACTAAAATTTGTATTACGTAAAACAAAATTAGATTATAAAATAATCCAATATAAAGAAAAATTCTTTTGACAAAATTTACAATTTATTTTTATATATATGTATAAAATAATGAAAATAATATAAAAATAATATAAAGTAATAAAAAATATAAAGTATAAAGTAATATAAAGTAATAAAAAAAATAATATAAAGTAATAAAAAATGAATAAAGTAACAATCTTATAATGAAGTTAATACAAAAGAAACAAATGATGAGCGAGATAACAATTATGGTAATATTTTTGACGAAGGCTGTGGATGATGCGCGCATAACGCGCGCTGTATGCTGATTTATTTCTAAAACAGGCATGTACATCGATATCGCATCGAAGTATTGTTGCCGCTTTTAGTTCTCTCGCTGCGCTACTGTTCATCGCGTGTTCATCGCGGAGCAAATTAGCAAACGACAATTTGTAGATACCTGCATTAATAGAAAGTTATTAATGCAATTTATTTAAAAAAAATAAAAAGCTAAATAGCGCGCGCAAAACACGCGTCTGTAGTTAGATTGAGTTCTTACAAAAACAGTTTAATCAGATCGAGGAAACTATTAAACAAACAAAGGATACAACACTAGCGCTTCAGTGACTTCTGAAATATTCAAATGTTAATTTGAATAATTTGTTAATTCGGACAAATAAAGTCCATGATGGACATTTTGAATATTTAATAAATTGAATAAGTCAGAATAGGATGTTGTAATTTTGATTCCGTAAGTGCTTCATGTAGCTATAAATCGAAACTTTACATCATCACATAAAATAATTTAGGGCTTTCGATATTAAAATAATAAAAGAAGGTAATGATAATAATGATAAGAACAGATAAAGGGCAACAGTACGATTTTTAAGGCGCAATTATCTTTGTATAAATATATTAACTTAAAAATTACATATCCAGTGCTTTCATGTGTTCGGACGTTTCGACTTCCTTCAAACCATCAGTGATTTAGACAAAAAAACTTAATTGACTGTATTAATCCTAAATTAAATGGGCTGGTAAGCTTCCACAAAAAGGGGAAGGATCATCTTCATATCAGCAAATACTGATGTTGTCGGAAGTGATCAAATTTGATTGAGTAATAATTTATTTATCACAACAACAAAGTAAAAATCAATGTTTAAAGGATCACCACATACACAATACTATAATTAAATATAACAGAAAATTCGTCGAAGTAATAAAATATAACAGTATACGATGCGTCGATACAATTTACGTAAATTAACTAATCAAAGTATAAAAAGTCAAATAACAAAAGCAAAAGATCGTTCGTATTCAAATGACACGAGAGATACATAAATAAATAAATAAGTAAAATATTCTAGAACGGGTAAATTAACAAAATAAAAACAGTGTCAAGACATTAGACAACAATACCAATACAATAATGTATTTAAAATTAATATGTAAGCATGGTGCAAATATTGTGTCAATTTGTTAATTAGTGTTTTTTTTGGTAATTGTATATTAAGCATTGCAAAAATAATTCTTTTCCATAAAAATCTCTCATTGTAAAGAATCTTTATGTAATTTTCCAATCAATTTAATTAATAATTCTATAATTATGTTGTTCTGTAATAATGAGAGATTTCTGTTAATTTGGTTTAAATGTTCTGAAACTGATTTTTAATTTTCTTTTTGTCCCATATAAGATGTGTCACAATCATTATATGAGATTTTACAAACAACATTTTTTTGGAATTGTCGAAATTCGGGAAAAAGTCCTTTGACTATCCTCCTAATTTGTTGAAACTAAAAAAAAATAATTTTACATTTAAAACTTTAATAATATTTTTAAATTTCTCAGAAATATCTGATATATAGGATATTGTAAACCACTGAATTTTCTCAGTAATTTTCTTATTATCGATCAGAATATTCTAGTTTGTTTGTTAAAAAGAATTTTAAGGGGCTACATACATCTAGAAATTTTGAAAAAATGCGTTTTTTGTTTTCTGCATATTCGAAAAGTATAAGGTCTTGAGAATATTCCCCGCAAGTTTCAAAATGATTCCTTGAAAATTGTTGGAGATACAGCGAAAAAGATCCAAGTGCGTTCGATGATGCTCGGGCGCAACGAGCGCGTCATAATCCTTAACGCAGGTAGCCACACTAATCCTTTGATGCTGCTATGTTTAGGGAAGGTTCACTATATAGCCCTGGAGTAGATGATTCTATGTAAGTTTGAAAAAAAATTGTTATCTACGTTTTTATTTTTATCAAAATGTCAAATTTTAAACGCGCGTTTTTTTCGAAAACGTATTTTCAAAATGTGTATCAGAAATATCTCGGAAACGGCTGAACCGATTTACTTGAAATATGGAGGACTTAATCTATAGAAAAAAGGTAATCTTTAACGTAGCGGATTTTTTTAAAGCCATTATTTTTTTTTATAGCTAAAAACGACCAATTTTTATCCTAAAAATCGCTATCTTTAAATTAAACGGACGCTATTTTGTTTAAAAAATCAATATTTTAAAAATCAGCTATGATAAAGACTAGATAATTTCACTACAGGTAACATAATTTCAATACAGTTTAAGAAAATTCTAGTCCGGTTTGTTTCAGATAAGTTCTGTACGAGTTACATTTGGTACCGCGGAGTACGGTTTTTCAACATAGTCTTGCATCGAGGATAATATCTCCATTTTCAAATATTTTTATTTCAAATTTATTCTGAAATATCTTATAATAATGTACTATAAAGAAAACTAGGATTAATTACATACATTACGTTTCTTTTAAAAAAATCGAGAAAAAAACCTACGTTTTACGTTCCTAGATGTATGTAGCCCCTTAAGTGAATTAAAGATAAAATCGAGAGGATAGTTATTAAGCAAAACCTGTCCTGTGAGAGATAGCCATCACTATATCGTCTACATATCTAAAATAAAATGGTATGTCAATTCAAAAATCTCTAATGCTCTCCTCTCTAAATCCTGAGAGCAGCGGAAAGCCCATGGGAGTACCAAATTTTTATCTGTATATTTTGTTAAAGTAAAAAATTTAGAGTCAAGAATTAATTTCAGTATACTTAAAAATTCGTTTTTCGGAATATCACAGCCCGAGAAAATGTATGTCCATCTATTGGAAACACTTTCCAAAACAAAGTCGATAGGAATATTTGTAAAAAAAAATACATCTAAGAAAATTAGAACGAAATTTTTAACAAGTGTGTTCCATTTAAATTCTCCACAAACTATCTATGAAAACTATTATCGATATGACTAAAGGATTTTGGAATGTTATCTGAAATGACATTATGTAAGAAAGAAGCCAATAAATATAAAAAACTATCAATTGAAAAAATAATGATTCTGAAAAAACATCCAGGTTTATGAATTTTGGATAATCTATACTCTCGGTAGATTCTCATTACTGCAGAAAATTCTTTTGTAAATTCATTGAAACGTAAATGTTCTTTGTCCATCTTGAAAGCAAACCGCGTGCGTTGATAAATCGTAGGTAAATTTGTTTATTAGATTTTTATTAATATTAAAGTAAGTAATATTAATCCGAGCATATCTTCCATTTTTGTAATGTTTTGTTTTATCTAAGGCCATTGTGATATTGTCTTTATCAGTTTTGATAAAAACAAGCAAGTAATTCTTGCACAAACAAACTGCTTTGTTGATTTTAAGAGACAAGACAATCTATAATTAATATTATTTTTGTGAGAAGGTAAATAGAGGTGGAGAGTAGGTTATAGATAACAGGTATAGAAAGATTTGACATTTAATTGTGCATCAACAATCTAAAAAACAAATTTAAAAAATTTAATACTAATGAATTTTTCAAAAAAAGATATATAGTTGCATATTACAAACTGCACAATAATTTTGAGAAAAAAAAATTTAATTTTTGGATGTATAAATCAACGCGATATTGTATAAAGATCTCTATGTTTCATGTAATAATAACTTTTAATAACTGTGATTTCAGAGAAAAATATTTCAACTAAAAATGGTATAGTTTTTGACATACAACCGATTATGTTTTCATAAAATACTTTTAAAATTTTCAAAGTTGTCCCCTCAAAAGAAAAAGGATTCCAAAAATTCAATTGTAATAAATTATAATTTAAAAGATTCCTTTGTAACAAAGAAATAGCCGTATTAAACATATTTTTATCTAGCGCTTGCTTAAATATTAGTCTGTAAAATTTTATTTGAGCACATACAGGATGTCTGTGAAATAAAATAAGAGTCGTATTGAGAGCATGGAAGAAGTCAAGGAGAACAAAAAAGTCTTATACTATTTTGCAATTTTCGCAATAGTTAACGAGTTATTAATTATTAAAAATCGCCGTGCCGTAAGCCTGGCCTCCTCCCTAATGCAAGCGCGCGACGAGATGCGGTCATCCAGCGATCGAGGTTGCGAGGCACGCAGGGAGTTGTTACAAACGGCAATGACTACACACGAGCGACACATAACTCTGTGTATGTGTGTGTGTGTGTGTGTGTTTTGGACCCTCGTTCTGAGCTATAATGGTTTCTCGCTTCTTTTTATTAAAATAAAATTTTCTAAGCATAGAAAAATGGTTTGTGTGTATGTATGTAGATGTACATGCATACATGTGTCACAGAAAAATATTAATTCTACTGCTTACAAAAACGATTACTCAATTTACTTTTTTTTTTAGTATGTAACAGTTATCTTTAATAAAGAATTTTATTTAAAATTGAAAAATTTTCCTTGAAATTTGTTTAAAAAAAAAAATTTTCTTAATAGATAATAGTCCTTAAAATACGCTCATTTTATACTTACTTTACTAAAACAAATAATATTTACTTAACATCTTTCTCCGTATGTACACATATACAAATATTCTTGAGGAGATTGGACTCTGGATACCTTTCTTTTTTAGATATGTGGATGATACTGCGTTAGCAATTCCTTTGTATTTCCACAAATATTTGTATATCCACAAATATTTTCAACTTTTTTCACTACAGATTATATTCACGATTGAATTGGGTGGAGAAGTTTTAGGTTTTCTTGATGTCACTATTAAAATTATCAATAATACCATAGAATGTGATTGATTCCATAAACCGACCTTCTCAGGTAAATATTTGAACTTCCTTTCTCTACATCCTGTCTCTCAGAAAAGGAGCATAATTATAGGTATATAGGTATATCCTAAAAAGAAACCGAACTTTTCATAAAAAATGAAATACAGATTAATTATAATTGTTTAAACTATTTATTTCAATCAATAAAATTTTCCTCAATACATCATTTCGATTAATTAAGTCGTTAAATTGTTTAATATCGGTTTTTTAAATGGAGTTAAGAGTCGTGATCACTTGAACGCCTTCAACGGTGCTGTAACACTTCCCTTTCGGCAAATGAAGTCGAGGGAAGAAAAAAAAGTCGCACGCCAAATCAGGTAAATACGGTGCATGATCCAACACACAAACCTGATTTTTACTCAAAAACTGCTTCACAATGACCGCCCAATGAGATTCGGCTTGCAAAATCCCAAGCTTTGGGTCAGAATGTCGATTACAGTTGATTTTTGGATCTCCAATTCATCTCCAATTTATTTCATGGAAGATTTCCGGTTTTCTTAGATAAAATCACGCATTTTTTGGATGTTAATCTCACTCATTCCAGTTTTTGGACGGCCCGACTTTTCATCGTCATCAATCGTCTCAAGGCCACTTTTAAATTATTTAAACCACTCGTAAACTGTGTACGGGATAAATATTCATTACCGTATGTTCGTTGAAGCATTTGCGTTTCGTTAAAAGTTTTACCGAGTTTAACACAAAAGCCAATTGCAGCTTTTTATTTGAAATTCATTTTTCGACCATCAATTAAAACACGCTGTCACTCCTGACGCTATAACTCGGCTTCTAATAAATAAATCTTCACGAAATTTGGACAAAATCGTGAAGAATGCCTCTCAATTGCAGGAAGGCGCAATAGATAGGGCCACTAGTTCTATTTTTAAAGTTTTGTTTTTTTTTTTTAGATAAAGAGTATATGATTGATCGTCCGATTTTTTATTTTCGCATTCCATATACCTACTATTAAAAAAAATCTCGAATTAGTTATCAACACTCTACTTGACAATGATTGTCTTCTGAGCTCTATTTATGAAATGGAATTAAGAGTCGCGATCACTGCCGTTTGAACGTCTGCAACAGTGCTATAACGCTTTCCTTTCATCGGCAAATAATATTTCTTACATTCACGCTTAAAATTTTTGACTCAAAGACACAATTACATCTCTTCAAACAATAAAAAAGATTCAAAGAATACACCTGGCCATATGGTTTACAATTCTATTTCTACCAAATATTCAGATAAATTCAAGAAGGTTATAAACTCTTTAAAGAGAGAGTTGGGAGAGTTTTCTTTTATAGCTTGAAAATTTGAAAAGATAATTAGTATTCATAGAGATAGCCTTCCTAAGCAACTACATAAAAATATAATGTACAAAACTTCTTGCAAAGATTGCGATGTGACATACGTAGGTCAAACGTCGAGACAATTAAAGACAAGGATTTTCGAATACCGCAATCATATAAACAGGAACACAAATTCTTAATCTGTAATTACGGAACACAGACTGCAATTTAAACATAAATTTGATTGAGATGAAGTTGAAATTTTAGATTCTAAAAGATATCTGGAGATATCTAAAAGATATTTGAAGAAGCGATTAATTTCGGAAATGATTTAGAAAAAGACAGAACAACGCTCTAAATTTACAAAGAAACCGAATATTTACATCACGCATATGTATCACTTTTAAATAATTTATAAATATTTTGTTTGCTTTCTCCCTTATGTTTACAATATAAGATGAACTCATTTTAGTTTTAAGACTTGACTTCAATAAATATTACTTATTTCATAAGTTCACGTATCTGCAAATATTAAGTTTAGTTATTCTTCAATAAAGAATATTACATTCTTGACCTTAATCGGGTCATCTTCAGTGTACGTTAAAAACCAATTATAAACAATATAAAAGATAAAAATAAATTTGAAATTAGACTGTCAAGCGAAATAAATCACGCAAAGTTATTTATGAATATTTTTGCTTGTAACGAATCGAGAAAATTATCTAAGTTTATGCATCGCAGACAGACATTCTTACGCAACGTGTCTCTTGGCCGACGGTCTTCATGGTGGCATTGTAAGTGAAAGCCGATATATACAATTGTCCATAATCGAGATATATAGGACGCATGTAACAGTGAATGCTGGACATAAAATACTTTTACATTTACATTTTATGTCCAGCACTCAGAACTGTTACACGCGTCCTCATATATCTCGATTATAGACAATTGTACATACTTGACATCCGTATTAATAATTCTGTCTTCGCTGCCTTGCACGGCTCTCTAGCGGCTCACGAGCGGTTAATTTCAATGTTAAAATCGATGCTTTGAGAGGATTCCGTTCATCATTTTTACGTGTCAAACTAGAATAACACCGACCAAGTTTGACCGGCTTTATATCTGGCTCGGCACATAACTCTTTGTTATATTCTTATTTTTAATTCTTTGTGCCTTTATCTCAATCTTTTTATTTAATACTTTTTATTTAATATTATTTAATATTATTAATAAAAGAATTAATCTTAAGATTTGCAGATATGTGAACTTACAAAATATTTGAAGTATATTTATTTAATTTTTATTTAATTTAATATTTATTTAATTCAAGTAACTTACAGTATGTAATTTATATGTGCGTGTACCTACAGAGAAAAATTTTAAGTAAACATTATTTGTTTCAAGTAAAGTAACGAGTATATTTTAAGACTATCAAAATTTCTTTTTTAAAGAAAATTTCGAGACAATTCTTCAATTACAAAGAAAATTCTTTGTTAAAGATAACTGTTATGTATTTAAAAAAAGGTAAATTGAGTAATCGCTCTTTTGTAAGCAATAGAATTGATATTCTTCTGACATATACAGGGTCATCGAAAAGTATCGGACCCCCCTAATATCTTCAGTTAGAATGCATTTTGGAGAAAATGTCCAATAGCAAAGTTATATGGTTTCAAGCGAGGAGTAAGATGATGATCTTGACTTTGATCTTGACTATGTCCTTTAAGGTCATTTCAAGGTCAATCTAATTTTTTCTAATGGAACCCCCTACATTTTATTGCATATTTTTATAGCTTATCTCGAGARYTTTCCAAAACAYTAYAATAAAACATTTTTTCATTAAGTACTTTTTGAGTTATAAAGGTTTGAAGTTAACAATTTTTTGACACAAAATGTAAAATATCTTGTAAAATATTATTTAATTTTCAGTAATCATAACCAATTAATTGGTCTCATTATTCCGCGCACAAAAGTATTAAGGTATGTACACTTACACACATACATACACACAAAACATTTTTCTATGCCGTTCGAAAATTTGATTTTTATAAAAAGAAGATGAGAAACTATCATGGCTCAGAACGGGGGTTCAATGTTACACGCTACTCGTGCGTAACCATTGCCGCTCGTAATAAACAACTCCCCGCGTATCTAGCAACCTCAATCATTGGGCGGCCACATCTCGTCGCACTTACATTAGGCAATAGGCTATGCTTATACGACGATTTTTAATAATTAATAACTCGTTAATTATTGGGAAAAGCATATAAGACTCTTTTGTTCTTCTTGACGTCCATGCTTCCAATATGGCTTCTATCCCATTTCACAGACATGTATACATGTTGATGTCACATAATTCGCGAATCACCTTTCATATGTAGGGTTAATGAATAGAAAAGTCTTGTACTGTTTTGTAATTTTTGCAATAAATAATGAGAAATTAATTAAAATCTGTGAATCAGTATGCATTTGCACGATTCGATGAGAAAATCTTTTTTTCTACGATGCACTATTGCGATGCCAAGATAATCATTATTAAAGTTTTGAAGAATACCTTTGTTAACTTTATATTGTTTTTCAGATGTTGATAATTCGAAACAATCCTTCTTATATTAGGTTTATATTAGGTAAAACACTTTAAAATAATGTGAGATTTTTTTTTTACATGAAGCTAGCGGCCACTTCTAATGGCCAGATCCGAAAAGCCAGGGGCGAATGATAGTGCGGGGCCCTCGATTATGAAAGACAGACTTTATAACGTATCTCCACAAAAAATTCATTAAAAATAATAACTCACGATACACAGTGATAAGTGAGACAAGATTAAGTTAACAATATTGAAAACAATACTAAAATTCCATATAATATAAAATGTGCACATGATAACTCTAGCACCATGCGTGTGATCTGTGGCCGATCTGGCCGTTACGTGTTTAAAATTTTTTAAATAAACAATGGGGCCATGATACTCAAATGCACAAAGTGATTCGGTTTCCTCGTGTCACGGATTACATTTTAGAGTTTTTTTCTGAAGCTCTAGCACCATGCGTATAGGAATAATAGTAACATTTGTGCATTGTTTGTATCATGTACACATTTTATAATGAAATTTTAATATTGTTTTCAATATTGTTAACTTAATCTTGTCTCATTTATCACTGTGTATCGTGCGTTATTATTTTCAATGAATTTTTTGTGGAGATATGTTATATAGTCTGTCTTTCATAATCGAGAGCCCTGCACTATCATTCGCCCTTGGCTTTTCGGATCTGGCGCTAAAAGTGGCCGCTAGCTTCAGCGTCATTTTTTTTTTACCACTGTGTTGAAGAATCACAAGCAATATTTTTAAGCAATATTTTAAGTCTTTTAATCATCAAAATTTTTAAGCGGATAATTCTTTTTAAGTATTTTTTAAAGATTTCTCATATTTAAAAAAAAAATATTTTTTAAATCTTTTAAAAATAAATCTTTCATTTCGAAAAAACTGTTTTCGAAAAAACATACTTAATCGAAAGAAGGTATATTTTTATTCGGCTAATAAATTAATAAAGTAATAACTTGGCAAAAAATTGTGTTGGAATTTATTAAAACAATACATATTTAATCAAAATTGCAAAAAATGTTTCTCCCATTTTAACCCATTCTCGCATGTCTGAATTAAAAACAACTGTCATAATGCTATTTTTTTGTTCATAATAATGGATAATTAGTATTTCTTCTCTAATAACAATGTTGTATAAACAGGCTTTTTAAATAATATCCACAAGTAGAAATTGTCATTTCACTATTTGGATAAGTGTTTATTTTCTTTTGATCAAGTGAATTTTTCTAAAAAACATTTTTTCGAAGTAGAGGAATTTTTTTCAAAAAAGAATGAATTTTCAAAAAACAGGACTGAAAAAAATCATGATTTAAAAAAATCAAAAAAAGATTCGAATCAGATTTTTTTTAATTTAAAAAACAAAGATAAATATGTTGGACTCCTGAATTTAAAAAATTTTTAATTTAAATCAGATTTTTTTTTATTTAAATTAGATTTGTTTAAGTTAATTATTTTTAATAGTAAGAAAATAATTAAGTTTTATTACAAAATAATAAACATGTTTTTTTTTTTTACTAAGCTTACTAAACTTTAATTTATTGTAAGTAATCAGTAATTTCAAACACTACTATAGGATTCAAAATAGTCAAGTGAAAATCGTTAATTTTAAATTAATTTTTATCAATAACTTTTATGAGTAAATAAAACTTATTTTTTAATGAATATATTCAAATACTTAAATTTGTATACATAATTTTTTATTCACGAAGATGAACGCATACACTTAAATATAAAAACTAACTTAGCTGTCTTTTCATTTCCTAACGCATTTCTAAGTTTCAAAAAACAAGAACCGGAAAAAGAAACAAAGAAGTCGCAGTATGTAGCAATCTCGGAGACATCAATATATAATTATATACAAAATTATATATATATATATATATTATATACAAAATTATATATATATATATATATATTATATAAAAAATATGCCCATACATGTTTATATATCCTTCTTTCTTTTGTAAAATTACTGCACAGCAAGTATTGGACATAATTAAATCATAATGAAAATTAACAATTAAAATTTTCATCAAATGCGCGATTTAAATTACTGATTTTAATCAATTGATTTAAATCATTCTAGTCCTGGTAAAAAATCTAAAAAATGAGAAATTAAAACCATGTCTGCTTTAAAATTTTGAAGATTAAAGCTTAAAAATAATCTGTTTCTGGTTCTCGATATTATATCAAGAAATAGATAACATTTTAAAGATCTTAATACATAAAAATAATTATAAATTGTCAACAAGTAGAGAACATTATAAAAGTTATTTAAGAAAAATGCTTTTTAATTTTAACTTTAATTTTAATTTTAAACATAAATATCTCATGGTGTTGCATGGCAATGGTAATAGAAAAAGAAATGTATAGAAATGTATAGAAATGAAGTTATTTTTATCTAATCTGCATGCTTATAAAAAATTATCTTTTCTAATAGTAATATTTAATTTATTTTATTCTGTATACTCATTACAAAATAATAGTTATTTAGTTTTAGCAACTTTCTAATTATTATTCAGTATAAATATATAAACTTATTCCAGCCTATATATTTATATACACAAAGTATTTATACTAACTGTTATTTTGTAAGGAGTATACGGAATAAGATAAATTAAACATTACTATTATAAAATTTTCATTATATAGAATTATTTCATTAATATTATAGAAACTAATTGCTAAAGCATGTAAAAAGTACATGTATAAGCTTACAAAAATAAACATAAAAAACGATTAACAATACAGTAGATTAAATTCAAAGATATATGTTTTCGAAATAATGACCATCAAAGCGTTTTTGAAAACTACTTAGATTATTTAGATATTTTCTAATATCTATATTTTCTAATATCAATTAATAATAATTGTAACTATGTCTTTAAAGAATTTCAGATAAATTTTTTACGAAAATAACCAAAATCCTCTAAATTTCAAACGTGTATTATTAAATCATACAACAAATTTTCAGCTTTTTTATGTTTATTCTTGCAAAGGGTCATAAATATATATAGTTTTCATATTATTTTGGCAATAAAAATAATAGGTTGTGTCTACAAAATGTTATTTACATTGTTTTATTCTATCCTTTCATTTTATAAAATAATAGCTATTTAGTTTCAGTAACTTTTTTTTTTCTCATTATATCATCACTATGTATGTACATATATGTTATAACAAAAAGAATTAATATATTACAAAATTGACACATTTACATGTTATATTTGCATAACAGTATTATAAGATTTTATCCTTTATGCAGAAACATTGCTGATTGGTTAAATTATAGTTAAATTAATATTTTATCATCCTTAATGTTTTATTAGTAAGTAAAAAAGTAACAATAAATTACATAATATATAAATTTCTAAATAAATTACAATAACCACATATAAATATATACAAAATTTTAGTGATATAAAATGTTACTAATATATATATATATATATATACATATATATATATGCACACACACACACGAGTAGTTTATGTTGTAATATTTACATGCTGATAGGCAATATTAATTACATTTAGCAAATTGTGCTACAAATAATCTTTTTGTTTTGTCACACAATATAAATAATGATAACATAAATTATTTAAAAAATTAATAATTAATTCATATAACAATTTGTAAAATTGAATATAATAATTAACCAATTTTAATGATTTTATTTTTTATTATCACTCCTAATTTAAAATCATTCCTTAAAATTAAACGAAAACAAGCATAATATATATATATATAGGCATATAATATATAAATGTTAATAGTAATAGCAAATTACTTTTTAGCAACTAGATGTTGAAGAGTACTTGGATCAAAAAAATCTAATTTGTTACGAAAAACTACATGCAATTAATTTTTAAGATAAAAACCTTTTTCCATCGTTGATATCCTGCTTAATAACCTGGGATACATCCAATGTCAGAATTCTGTTGAAATTGTCTGTCTCAGAATTATTCAGTGTTACCATGCCAGCGAGCCCCAGAAGTTCATTCCTGTTATAATGCGATTGTAATTGTAGGACAAATAAAGGTATAATTTAACATACAAATAATGTTTCAAAAAATAATTTAAAATAATTTTTATTTCAAAAGAAATCTGAATTTATAAATTATCATCAATTCAATAAAAGTATAATATTAACCTAAATAGCAAATTGCTAGCAGCTTGCTGACAGATCGGCAGCACATTCAATCAAATTTCTATTGCAAAACTATAGCAATCTGTATCTACATTAAACTCAAGATCTGTCAACAGAGCCTATTGTGTCAACAAATCAACGACAGAAACCAAACAGAATTTTCACGCATGGGCAATATGACAGCAAATTGGTAACAGAAATCAACATGAGCTACAAATCCTGCTTAGTTTCTGCTATCAATCTGTTAGCATAATATGTCAGCACGGTGTCATATTTCAAATAAATAAATTTGACGACAATGTCAAATGTTACAAACATTGTGTGAAATTTATTGCTTTTCTGCTATCAAAGATTGCTCTGCTCAAAAATTTGTCTGTGCAGCCTTGACTATCTATATGAGAAAATTTAACATACTAAGCTGGGAACTTAATATAAAAGATAATTGTACTAAAAAAAGTATTTCATATTATATTTACTTTTATTATAATTGTTATTTACACTAAAGTAAGAATTTAAATTACTAGAAATATCAATTTATCACAATAAATGGTAATGTTAATGACAAATTGTTTACATACTTATTCTCATTTCGTCGACAACTGCAAATACAGGCAGCAACGAGGCCAAGGAACGACAGTACGGCACCAATTGAAATAACCCAGTAACACCAGGCATCCTCCTCGAAAAAAGGACGTATCATATTATAAATTTCCCACTGGACGCGTTCTCCTCTTCTAAAATACTCGAAATAAAAAATGATGCTATCAACGATCCATCGTGTATAACATAACCTTAACACGCGATACGAAACACACCCAGGGCAAGTATCATGGAACTGTTCGGAATAGATTCCAATCGGAATTACTCCGTTTTCCCTAGAAAACACAATAGAAATCTAGGGAATAATTGAATAATTTCGATCGGAATCCATTCCGAAAAGGCCCGGTGTCCACGATGCTAGAAATTGGTCCAAGATCTTGAACGGAGAGAGGATTAACCAATCGCATTGATCAAGTAACCGAATTATTCAAATGTGATTGGTTAATCCTCTCTCCATTCAAGATCTTGGACCAATTTCTAACATCGTGGACACCGGGCCGAATAGTTCCATCAGAGAGCAGAGAGAAATCTGAAGGCGGCCAAGCCGGCTTTTTTCGTGACACCGTCGAAATCCCCTAGAGACCCTATAACGGAATCTGGACACGAGAGAGAAAACTTTTGATTGGTCCGTCGATTATAGCAACTCCCGCTCCAATTCAAACTTCGATAATCTCATAAATTCAGGAGAAATGTATACATAAACCTTTTAGAATATTTTTGTATTTTTAATGAATATTATACATAAACTTACTATCATATCTTTAAGGTAATAAAATATTTTTTCTTTTATTATAAATTCTTAATCTTAATACAACAAATTTAGCAATTATTTTTGTTAACAGATTATGGAACTCTAAAATATCACATTTAATTTTAATTACATTAATATTAAATATTTCATTTATCTTATTATAAAAAACGTATTAACTTCGCAAAGAAGTGAATTATTTGTTGCTACCCAATCTTTTCGGTTAATATTTTTTATCCATACAGCTTGTCGTTCAGGATTTCTAGGAAATTTTTTCATCGTATATCCTTTGGCAGCTGAATTATTACATGAAACAGCGCAGCCATCCATTTCTACTATAAATATTTAATTAATGTTTTTATTTTTAATATTAATATTTTTGACGTTGCCAATAGCTTCCACTTAAAAAAATATACGAATATACACATCACATTGGCTGCGGTCGGGCAGACGCTATTAGCGCTGAAAATCTATAGTACACGTACGTGCATTAAGGTTAGAATGAATAGACGGAGATAGTATATATATCTTTCTCTCTCATAGCATTTTGCCACAATCGCTCGTGTCCAGACTCTGGTATAGAGTCTCAATTCTAGGTCGTATAGCAGCGCTAATCCATTTTTGAGCTGACGGAACTACATAGTCGGACTTTCGGTGCTATGGTGAACGGCCAGCTTGGTTCGCATCCGTGCTAGATCCATTATGGCCGCGGTGCGATTCATGCTCAGAGCGCTTAAGTATCATTTCATCCTTGTTATTTATCAAATAGTAGACAAAGACAAACGATGCTTGTATATACAGGGTGAGTCATTTTAATCTATGGACCCGAATATCTT
>JANQDE010000200.1:50081-63634 GCA_037157785.1 Cephalotes varians
CACACACACACACACACACACACACACACACACACACACACACACACACACACGCACACGCACGCACGCACGCACACGCACACGCACACACATACACATGAGTCATAAAATTTGTAATAAAACTATATATCCAAATATGCAATTATTCGAGTAATTATACTTTTGGCCATAATTCGATGAATATATTGTCTGTATTACAAAATATGGTAAACACTTCCCGAAGGATTTGCTATTCTCAAAAAAAAGTAAAAAAAGGCGTGCATATTATAGGCTAAATCACGTTTCAATATACAATAGATCAATACTTAACTACATAAACACGAATGAAAAGATTAAATTCTCAAGCTCAACAGTCTTAATTATCCAAACATAAAAAAAAGATGCAAAATATCGAAAAATTGCAAATATTATTCATGAACAGAAAATTAATATAATTTCTGTAAAAAAATAATTTGAAATTTAATGCTTATAGAAAAAATGTTTCACTGTTATTATAATCACTCTATTCTCTTAATATCTCCATGTTCTTGATTTCTTAAGGAACACATACGTTTAGTTTTTAATTTTAAAATTTTCGTTGTTGTTTATGACAAATGAATATCTATGAACAGAATTCTTGAAATAAAAATCTCATCATATGATGGCAAATGTAATATTTGTTACTTTGAAATCGTATGATATTATTTATAAAATATTTTTACTTTTTAAAATTAAAATATTTTTACTTTTTAGCTTGAAAAATTCATCCTTGAAGAAATCTGAATTTTTTAACATATTTTCCTATGTCATTCTTTCACTACTTTACTATGTACCATGTAACTACATAAATACAGAGAAAAAATAAATGATAAATAAAAAGTATCATGCATATATCAATAGCACGATCAGCATTTTCATTCTGTGTATATGTTATTAAAATAAGAATAGGATCGAAGGAAAAGATTAAAAATAGGGAGATTGGTCCCAATGAGTTAAAAAAGGTGAATAGGTGAAAGGGAATTCAGCTGTACTGCTAAAGAGCATTAGGAATGATGTTGAGAATTCATCGAAGCACCAATTGTATATACGCAAAAAGTTATCATCTTTGAGCAATCTTCAAAATATTCTTGTTAAATATTCAATTTCAGAATCTTCAATTCTTCGCAAAATCTAGTCCAGTCTATTAAGAGATTTATACAGATCTCTATAGTCTTTTCTCCTCTCCAGTGATTATTATCATTGTGAATTCCATTATTTTTCGTTAATGGATGTGGTAAAAGCGGTCAAGTTGTTATTATTGGATGTAACTTTCTTGCTAGCCGCGCTAGTCTTTTTTTCATCGAAATGCCGTTTTCGATGCACTTTCATGTTGTCGCGACGATTGAATTTTTTACCACATTCTGGACACGCATGTGTTTTTTCTCCATGTACATGACGATGAGCAGCCAAATGACTCGCTTGTGCAAAACTTGCGCCGCATTCTTGACATATGTGTTTGCGTAAACCCTCATGCTTTAACAAGTGCTCATTTAGAAATGCTTTGGATGCATAACGATTATTACAAACATTGCACACAAACGGCTTAGGATTGGAGTGCTGCAGCACATGCGCTTTGTACTTAGAAGCAACTTTGAAGGTCTTGCCACATGCATCGCACGTATATGTGGTCGCATGGCGTGTTTTAATATGCTCGTTCAACACCGATAGACTTGAGTAAAGATTATAACAAAAACGACAACGAAAATTGCGTCGTTTTTTCATATGGACACTTGCGATATGACCGAGTAATCGCGTGCGAAATGGAAAGACTTTGCCACAATATTCGCAGGCCAGATTTTGCGGTGGCAGATGCGACTTCATGTGGATCTGCAACGAAACCTTGTGATGATAACTCTGTCCACAGTCTGTACAACTATACGGTCGCACACCCTTGTGAACATTGTCATGTTCAGCTAGATAGAATTTGGATTTGAATCGTTTAGGACATTTGGGACATTGTATGGGCCTAGGATTAGTATGCGAGCATCGGATGTGCTTCATAACATCAGATTTGCAAACAAATTTGGCGTTGCAAACAATACATGTATACTGCTTGATACCGAGATGTGTCTTCACGTGAACCGTACATTTGTCTCGACGCTCATAGAATTTTCGACAGAGCTTGCATGTATAACCATTCTGCGCTCCATTTACCACGTGCTCCACGTTATCATCTACTTTAATCTCCTCCCCATCAATTTTAAAGAGCTCCTCTGGATTCTGTGTGGCTTCTAATCGCTGCTCCAACTCCGCTAAATCTTTCAACTTTGCCACAGCATTACTGTTCTTCGCCGAAATACTGTTAAGAATGCTATTGACAATGCCGTTCACCTCTGTACTTTTTTCGCTCTGCAGCAGAGCTACGATCGCTGTATCGACGAGACAATAGCCTTGATCGGGAAAGACCCGTGCTCGCACTACCGATACATCATCATTTTGTTTTTTACACAGTTCCACAGTAAAGCTAATATCTTCGGCATCATTATTCCGATTTCTTGTCTCCTTTACATAGACCTCAATATCAGGAGAGCTAGAAACAATTGTCAATAATTTATTCAAAGCTGAAGTTGGTAACTGAATCGTCACCGCTGTATCCTGTTGCTGTTGCTGCTTCGGATTTTGTTTATCTGTATTCTCGTTAGTGCTATTATTGTTATTATTCACAGAACGAATGTTGCTGATGTTAGTTTCCATATTGTGACTCCTTAATCTATTTGCGATTGGAATTTCTTCGTTATCCACTGCAGACAAATCTGTGCTTTGCCTGCTTCTAAGCCAACGAGTTGGCGATAATTCTATATTTTGAGTCTGTACATTTTTTTCTGTAATTTCATCACTACACTTGGAAACTTGTTGCTGACTGCGAAGATTTCTTAAAATCTTCGAAGTAGTATTTCTCTTCTTCTGTTGTTCCACTGAATCTTTGACTATGTTTTCGGCCTGATTGGTTTTAGTGGAATTAAGATCTTTTTCAATACTATTGTTATTATCCGACGAGGATGTGCCCACCAGTAATGCTGAATCTTCATTTTTTACCTCTGTCTAGAGAAAAATTGAATTAGAAATATAGGAGTGGGTACCAGAATATATCTCCATTTTGATAATATATGTAAATTTAGAGGTAATTGAAAAAATTCTGTCATTTTTGTTCAGATTTTCAATATTATGTTTTATTTTGTACTATCTATTTATTATTCATTTATTAGTACTGTATTAAAATTATATATTTTCTTAACAATTTACAAAAATTTAAAAAAACAAAATGTTATTTTGTAAAATATTTTTCATAAATTGTTGAATAAATATATATTTATTTATTAAATATATTTAATATTATTATTCATATATATTTTATTACTTTATAGCATTTGAATTTATATTTTATATAGTATAAAACTGATATAAGATTAATTATAATAAAATAGCATGATAAAAGAGCGATAGAGCGGTAGATGAAAAATAAATAAAATACAGAGACTTACGGACTCTGTTAATGGTGGTAGATTGTACTGATCGCGTAACACCTGTTGGGTGCGCAGACACTCCTCTTGAAAGTCGCAAACAAATTCGAGCTTGCCCAGACACTGAACACAAATCGCCTTAGGCAGAGGATCCTTTTCATCTATCTGTGATTCACAAACAAAAGTAATCTAAGTACTGAAAAATAACTTACTATAAAAAGTACTTATAATATATTTATAAAAAATAAAACCTTATTAAGTGTCATATATGACTTTTATACTAATTTTTATCTTTTTCTTTCTTTCAAAGTACAAAATATTAATTACTACCGCTCTGCTCTATAGATAGTTTGTGACATATCATTAAATCATTGATTCTGGTACCCACTGAATTCCAAAATCTAAAATTATTGATACACTTAAATTGATAATTTTTACACAGTTACAATATTCATTACTTACAATTTTAAATAAAGTTCACTATTCTTCTCTCCAAAGAATTCACACAAAAATTTGTACAAATATAAAAATAATTTGTACAATAATCTCTCTCGTAGCACAATTATAAGCACTAACACATTTGAAAATAAACACAAATTTTTTTTTATATTTAATAATTATTTTTCAATTAATAACGATAACAATTCCACAAGAGATTTTCCACAAGAATCTCATTGACAAGTAACTTATACAAAAATATCTATTATTTACAATATTGGAGTAAATATAACAAGATCTTTTGTTATTCTAATGAGATTACAATATATTAAAAAAGATTACTATTAAATATATGTTTTTGAGGAGGCAATATCCTACAATTTCTTAAAATTTTGATATTTTAAAATTGTCATTAAATACAGATATAGATCATCACAATATATTAATTGATTAAAATCTTTCTAACTTCTTAACAAAGAAAATTGGTAATGAAAATGGAAATCATCAAAAGAAACTAGTAACAAAAGTAACGTTTTAATATACATAAACCCCAGCGTTTTATCCTTTGATTGTAGTATGCTGAATGTTAAAAAGCTGTTATGTATTCAATTAATTATATTGTTTAAAAAACATTGTAATTATATTAAAGTATTTCAAGAAACATCGAAGCCTAAAAGCTATTACAGATAGCAGTTAATTGCGATTAGATGTATTTGTATTTCAACCAATAGTAATGATATTCCTGACTTAATGTTAGAGAAACGCTCTCTGTGCATCAATGAAAGCACAAAGCAATACACACTACAAAAAAAAAACAATATGCATTATGTATAAATATGCACGCTGTTTTGGAAGAAAAACGTAGTAGAAAAAGGCATCAAAAAGATCGTTTCTTTCTCTCTTTCCCTCACAACAATTTTTTCAACCCTATATCCGGATTAGCGAGGGAAAGCGTGGAACAAAGAAGTGAAAAATACATGCGATCTAACTCACCAGGATGTTGATTTTCCTGTGAATCTTGAGACCAAGGTAGCGTTTGATACCTTCCTCACCAAACACATCGATGTAGATTCTCTCATACTGGCCACAGAGCCTACACATTTTCGCCTCCCCCTCTTCCACGTCCATTCTTGTTTACTCGTCAGTAAGTGCTTGATTACATACACGTTTGACTACTGCAAGGTGAAAACCGATGGGAATCCACGCTCGCTATTTCGTATCGTATCAATGCTACTGCAGAAGCGACTTCTTCCTCTATTTTTTCTTTTACAAATGTTCACCTGCTTTTTCTTTTTTAAAATGCGATAAAAAAAAATGTTTTTATCATCCGTGACGCCAGAATGTGAACAGAAAACTACGCAAGAATGAGCGAAAATGGAGACAACTACATTGGCATTAACTACTTACTATACAATCCAGCACGAGAGATTTTCGGAGAATAATCGCACTCGAGCCAGACTTGCGTCGCGTCATTTTCGGAGCACTGACCAATCATCGAGCGATTTAATATGATTGGTTGGATCTATAAGTAAGAACTAATCATAGGTCTGATTTTTATTCCTGCACTCTCTGAACTGGTAGACACGGTGCAATAAAGCCAGCGGCACATGATGCTTGTTTTCCTGCTGGATTGCTTGCGTTTTAGTAAATTACTAAAATTGCACCAAACAGAAGGCAGAATTTCTAGTAATTTACTAAAACGCAAGCAATCCAGCAGGAAAACAAGCATCGTGTGCCGCTGGCTTAAGTTGAAGTGAAATAAACATGTTTATTTCACTACAATTTATTGCATCATGTGTACCAGTTCAGAGAGTGCAGTAATAAAAAACAGACCTTATGTTTAATCACTTGGCGAACAGGGGAGTGTCCCGATTGACCACGATCACTCACAGCAACTGACCGCTGTGAAGTCAGCTGTCGGACTAACACTTTCAATAAATTTGAATACGCTATTCGATTGCTAATCGTTTGCTAATTTTAGCATATCTTTTTATTATATTTGCATATCAATTATTTTGGATAAAAAATCGAAAATAAAATTTGAATAAGCCTGGATGCAGACATTGGCGCTTTGACAGTGAGCGCTGATTGGGTAAAGTGTTGTTTTAGTAAAAATTTTCTAGAAAGTTTCTAGTAAAAACAACACTTTACCCAATCAGCGCTCGGTGTCAAAGCGCCAGTGTCTGCATGAGGATCCAGCCTAAGTGTAATTGCCTTTTGGAATCTTTAGCTCAGTGGTCGCAACGAAATGCCCTTTTTGAGTCGATTTCTGAAGCGACGCCTACTGTCCTCCCCACTACCGTTCAACGCTCGGCGGCCGATCCGCCGAGCGCGCGTGTGACGCTATGCCTCAGGAGCGTCCCCATATCAGAAATATGACGGAATCGCCCTTCCGTCAAACTATTATTATTAAAACACTAAATTGTTTATATTATAAGTTTATATAATGTATTATATATGTTTTATAATAATATAGTTGTGACTTTACGTGTATGTGTAGTTTTATAATAATGTATAATAATTAGTTTCGATAATAGCTTTCCACATCACCCGTGAGGTACTATTATTGATGCGTTTATATATATTATAAAATATATTATTATAAACTATATTATTATAAAACATATATAATACATTAATAATATAAACAATTTAGTGTTTTAATAATAGTTTGACGGAAGGGCGATTCCGTCATATTTCTGATATGGGGACGCTTCTGAGGCATAGCGTCACACGCGCGCTCGGCGGCTCGGCCGCCGAGCGTTGAACGGTAGTGGGGAGGACAGTAGACGTCGCTTCAGAAATCGGCTCGAAAAGGACATTTCGTTGCGACCACTGCTTTAGCTCATAATTTCATGATTATTTCGGTACTAAAACGTTTGCTAGTCGTTTGCTAGATTCGTATATATAAGCATTAAGGCTGGTTTATGGAGGCCGGAACTGTATGCCGTATGCCGTAATCTATAAGAATTGACTAATCACAGTCGAATATTCCCCTCTCATTCGACTATGATTAGTCAATTCTTATAGATTACAGCATACGGCATACGATTACGGCCTCCATAACTCAGCCCTTAATCTAATTTTATTGCTAAATTAATCTATACTTATTTATTAATAATTTGTAGATTATCTAGTAACTTTCTAGTTACTTTTAAGTGACTAAATTAGTTTTTCAAGTGACATCTCTGGATGGTATACCTGCACGATTACATTAATCTAGGAGCACGGACTCTTGCATAACGCATATTCGATTGGACGAATTTCTTATGCATGTACCAATAAAATTTCTTATGCATATGCGTAAGTTAGTTATGCAAGAGTCTCCTAACTTAATGCTCCTAACTTAATGCAGTCGTGCAGCTATATCATCCACAAATGTTACTTGAAAAAAATAATTCAGTCGCTTAAAAGTAACTAGACAGTTACTAGATAAAGTAACTAGAAAATTACTAGATAAAGTTACTAGATAATCTACAAATTATTAATAAATAAGTATAGACTAATTTAGCAATAAAATTAGATTAATTCTTATATATACGAATCTAGCAAACGACTAGCAAACGTTTTAGTACCGAAATAACCATGAAATTATGAGCTAAAGGTTCCAAAAGRCAATTACACTTGTCCAAATTTTAATTTCGATTTTTTATCCAAAATAATTGATAGGCAAACATAATAAAAAGATATGCCAAAATTAGCAAACGATTAGCAATCGAATAGCATATTCAAATTTATTACCTGGACGGCTGATTGAGGTGGTGGAGGGTAGAGACATGCGTGGAGTGAGAGGCAGATAATTGTAAGAACTTCCTTCTCTGTCTATCAAAGTCAATCAGGCTTTGGTGGGGACCTGTTTGACTTTGATAGACAGAGAAGGAAGTTCTTACAATTATCTGCCTCTCACTCCACGCGTGTCTGTACCCCCACCACCTCAATCAGTGCTCCAAGTCTCCATGTCAATGGGTCAAACGGATTTTACTCGCAGACTACCTGCTTTGCCGATTTGAACGCACCCAATTATAAGGGCCATGGCCATTGACATGTAGAACGGATTGCTGATGGCAGTAATGGAGGCAGATAATAGTATGAACGTTCCTTCTTTATCTACTAAAGCCTGATTGGTTATTATCGCTCTGCAGAGTAACCAATCAGGTTTTAGTAGACAGAGAAGGAACGTTCTACTATGATCTGCTTCTCATTCCACGCATGTCTCTGCCTCCACCACTGCCATCAGCAGTCCATTGTATATATCGATGATCATGGCACACGAAACATGGATGCCTTCCATTTAGCGACACAAGTCGATACAAGCAGAGAGAAACCTGAGAGGGGCCACGCTGCCGTTTTACGTGGAACGCTTTTCCTAGGCCGTATAGCAGCGCTAACTAAATCCATTTTTGAGCTGGCGGAACTACATAGCCGGATCCACTTTCGGTGCTATGGTAAATGGCCAGCTTGGTCCGTGCTAGATCTACATTGTGGTATAGTATGGACGCGAATCGCGAATCAAGCTCGACGATTGGCGCCCGTTTGGCCACGTTGCGATTGCCCACCAGCCATTCACAACGCTTGGACAGTGGAAAGTCTCTAGGCACCGACTGCTGTGAGTGGTGTGGTCAATCGCAACGTGAGCAAACGAAATGCTTTCTTTCAGAACGCACCAATATTACGCGGGGAGGGGCTCGTTTGGACACGGATCAATTGAACACCACCAACCACAGCAACCGGTGCCTAGAGGCTTTCCACTGTTCAACCGCTGTGAGTGGCTCGTGTTCAATCGATTCGTGTCCAAACGGAGGCCACCCGGTGTACTAAAAGTGAAATTTGTTTGCCACGAGAAACTTTCAATAAGTATGTACTGATAAGTATGTATATAGAGTTTCTTAAAATAAATTTATTTATAATTGTAGCAAACAAAATTTGTCTATTTATTAAAATTAATAATAATTGATTGAATAAATACATTTTAAATAGATATATAATAAGTACATTTTAAATATATATATATATATATAATTATATACGGGTAATTTTTTGTCATTTCTTCAAATTTAATTTTTTGTAAAAGAAACAATGCGAAAATGATGCTTTTAATTATTTTTCCTCTTCTCATTATTACTACTATTTTTCTTATACCAAATATAAATTTTACAAAAGAAAGAAACTAATCAATATATATGGATATATTTTGTATAATTATATACATTTATGTTATGTTCCTAAATAAAAAATGTTTTGCCAAGTAATTTTGACGTTAAATATATTAAACTATGTAGATGTACACCCACGGTAATTGATTCTGTCCTTTGGTAATTTTTTCAAACTGACATGTCACCACCTTTCTACATTAATGCTCATAGTCCATGCGCGATTAAGATACGTAGACTGCGTTTGGGCAGACGCTTTTAGCACTGAAAATCTATAATGCACGTGACGTGTACTGTAGATTTTCAGCGCTAACGCCGGTTCTACAATAGAGTAGTAAGTCGTAAGTCGCAAAAATTGACCAATCACAGTCAAATGTGAAAAGAATAGTCGATTATGATTGGTTTCTTGCGACCTACGACTTACGACTTACTCTATTGTAGAATCGGCCTAATAGTGTCTGTCCAAACGCGGCTGTAAGCTTGCATAAGCTTGCATAAGCTCTAGTCGTATCGTTAATCGCGCATGAACTATAAGCATTAGTGTAGAAAGGTGGTGACATGTCAGTTTGAAAAAATTACCAAGGGACAGAATCAATTACCGTGGGTGTACGTACTATAGGTGTACTATAGATTTTCAGCACTAATAGCGTCTGCTCGAACATAACCAATGTAATGTGTATATTCGTATATTTTTTCAAGTAAAAGCTGTTGACAGCGTCAAAAATATTAATATTAAAAATAAAAACATTAATTAAATATTTTTAGAATATAAAAATATTCTAAAAAGTTTATGTATACATTTCTCCTATCTGAATTTATGAGGTTATCGAAGTTTGAATTGGAGCCGGAGTTGCCACAAACGACGGACCAATCAAAAGTTGTCACTCTCGTGTCCAGACTCTGGTACAAGATCTCTAGCGATTAACTACTAATGCGCATGCGGTTGTTCGTACGACAAAATTTTGTCGAATGCATGTAATATATCTTTTAAGGCCGATATTTCATGTGTCATACGACAAGGTCTTTCAAGCCTGTTGATTGGCTACAGGACAGAGAGATCCGACAATCTCTCTATCCTACAAGCTTGAAAGATCTTGTCGTACGACACATGAAATATCGGCCTAACAATGCAATCGACGGTCGACGTCGTAAACACAACAGCTATAATCTTCAAATTACTTTCGCTTTCTATGTTTCGATATTCTAATCACTTTTTGTGATTGGGATTCTTTTATAGTTGTTATGTTTACGACGTCGACCGTCGATTGCATTGTTAAAAGATATATTACATGCGTTCGACAAAATTTTATCGTACGAACAACCGCATTAGTAGCCAATCTCTACGTCTGTTAACTCTCGTCATACGACTCGTGTTAGACCGATATTACATGTGTCGTACGACAAGGTCTTTCAAACCTGTTGATTGGCTACAGAACAGAGAGATTCGGGCTGCGTTCCCATTCGTATGTATTTGACCGGACAAGAACGCCGGTTAAAAAAATTACTATTTCAAATCGTTTGTATTTTGTTTGAAGAGTTTTGAAGTGCAATTGAAAAGATTTGTGAGTCATTCTGTCTAATTGTAATTAAATAATAATTTCTACACCATGTATTTGGCCGGAATAAATAGCCGGAAATAAATTCAACAAAAATCTTGTATGAAATCGATTGTATTTCGNAATGACACTTCAAAAGTCTTCATACGAAATACAATCGATTTCATACAAGATTTTTGTTGAATTTATTTCCGGCTATTTATTCCGGCCAAATACATAGTGTAGAAATTATTATTTAATTACAATTAGACAGAATGACTCACAAATCTTTTCAATTGCACTTCAAAACTCTTCAAACGAAATACAAACGATTTGAAATAGTAATTTTTTTAACCGGTGTTCTTGTCCGGTCAAATACATATGAATTGCGTTCCCATTTCGTCTCATTCAGTGCGGTATCCAGTAGCCGCCATTTTATGCTGGATACTGTACTGGAAAAGCGTTCCCAAACACTGAAATATAATAATACTGGAACGTGCGCGGGCGCTAGTGTCGTGAAATGACAAAGAGGGTCTTAAGTGGTATCTTTGTTTCTTTTTAGTACAATCTGGCTAAAAGTTTCATTGTTATTAGATGAACGTAAACGTCTTCATGGACCTAATGGACGGAGCGTAAAGTACAGTTTTGGGCAAGGGGGGTGTAAGCTAAGCCTGGATCCTCATGCAGGCATCGGCGCTTTGACACCGAGCGCTGATTGGGTAAAGTGTTGTTTTTACTAGAAACTTTCTAGAAAATTTTTACTAAGCCTGGATCCTCATGCAGACAATGGCACTTTGACACCGAGCGCTGATTGGGTAAAGTGTTGTTTTTACTAGAAACTTTCTAGAAAATTTTTACTAAGGCTGAATCCTCATGCAGACACTAGCGCTTTGACACCGAGCGCTGATTGGGTAAAATGTTGTTTTTACTAGAAACTTTCTAGAAAATTTTTACTAAAACAACACTTTACCCAATCAGCGCTCGGTGTCAAAGCGCCAGTGTCTGCATGAGGATCCAGCCTAAGAGGCAGGAGGTATAAAGGCTATTTTCACGTTTGCGGACATCAATATGGCAACGATATACGGGAAACTACTTGTCATCATCACGGCAATAACTTCGTGGCTTGTGATATTACGTAGTAACGGTCGGACGTGCGTAGTTACGCAGTATTTAGTGGACAATTAAAGTATCTAACACCAATTTTGTTTCACTGAATGGTGAAAAATAAAGACAGTGCAAATATTACTAAAGCAAGGCTCTACCGTGCCTTTTGATTGTGTCTAATTTGACGTCTTTCGGCGGCCATATTGATGTGTGCCCGTGATATCAGACACTACCTTCCTCCTTCCCCTTAGCTTACCACCCCGCAGCAAAACGCTCCGTCCATTAGGTCCATGAACGTCTTTTATAAATGTCTTTTTACGAGACTGTACGATCTCCACTATCATTTACTACACATGCGTAGTATAGCTTAGAGAAGACTAAAGATACCACCTTGGACGCTCTCTCTCGGATCACACTTATTCATAGGGTCGCGCTCGTTCCAGTATTATTATATTTCAGTGGCTAAAGATACCACCTTGGACGCTCTCTCTCGGATCACACTTATTCATAGAGTCGCGCTCGTTCCAGTATTATTATATTTCAGTGTTCCCAAATGACTGGATACTGGCTAGTGACGTTATACTTCGCACGCGTGTTGGCTAACCTAAAATTGTTTCTCGAAATATTATTGCTAACAAAAGTTATTACAAACATTAATGGTTGCTTTCCCATTTTGTCTCATTTAAGAAATGTTATTGAAATGTCAAGTGACTGGATATTAGGGGGGACGTCCTCACATTTCAATTGCGATTGCAATCAATGCATTATTTTCTGTCATTCTTAATTTTGTTTTTTATAATGTATTTTCTGTAATGATCATAACTTTTTATAAAGAAATATACAAATTTATTGAAAAAATAAAATTATGTACAATAATTTAATAATTGTTTTTTTAACGTCAAACAAATAATGTTATAATCGTCGTTATATTTGAAAATATCATTAATGCTCATTGTGGTTGATACATTGTTAATTGAAATATTTACTTGCAATATAATAACGATTGCAATAACTTTTACTAGCAATAATATTTCAGGAAACAGTTTTAGGTTAGCTAACACGCATGCGAAGTATGATGACGTCACTAGCCAGTATCCAGTCATTTGGGAACGCTTTTCCAGTACAGTATTCAATATAAAATGACAGCTACTGAATATTGCATTGAATAAAACGAAATGGGAACGCAGTCCCGACAACCTCTCTATCCTACAGCCAATTAACAAGCTTGAAAGACCTTGTCGTACGACACTTGAAATATCGGCCTTATGCGAGAGTCTGGCTGGCTCCCCATAACTTGCGTAAGGGTGAGTTTCCACCGAGCGCATCACGCGTCGCGTCGTCCATCGCGTCACGACGCGACGCGAGGTAAGCTTCAGCGTCGTTTTTATTCACACTGAACGCATCGCCGCAAATCAAGCATGGCAACGCATGAGCGAGCACATAACCCAAAATTGGGTATACACTTAGCGAACGAACATTGAACAACAAAAATCTCAACATTTGGACATTCGTTCGTGTTCTGAAGTCATTTGTTGCTTCTTTCAGCTGTAACGAACACTTAGCATTCGGCCAGATTCATTGCTTGCTGTATGTAAGTTAAGATTTTTACTGTTCATTCGGTGTTCGTTCGCTAAATGTATATTCAGTTTAATATCAAATTAAAATCGTGTACAAAATAAAATCGTGTAAACATAACTTCTCTGTCTCTGTATATGTTTCTCTCTCTCTCTCTCTCTGTGTGTGTGTGTGTGTGCTCTGTGTGTGTGTGTGTGTGTACATTTTTTAAGGGTGCTTCCAATCCTAAAATCATCTCGCACAAATCTCATATCTATGAGCTGCGCGCAATC
>JANQDE010000200.1:63794-83362 GCA_037157785.1 Cephalotes varians
TGTGTGTGTGTGTGTGCGTGTGTGCGTGGTGCGTGCGCGCGCGCGCGTGTGTGTGTGTGTACATTTTTAAGGGTGCTTCCAATCCTAAAATCATCTCGCACAAATCTCATATCTGTGAGCTGCGCGCGATTCGGAATCTCATACATGGTGGAAGAAAYCWCCATGATCTCATAYGAAGAATCTTTTGTCTCTAGAATATCGAGCAATTTACCGCTGCATTGCGCAAGAAATCGCGCGGCAAATGATGCAATGAAATGGGATGTTTTGATTGGTTAATTCGTAACGCRACGGACGACGCGACGCGTGACGCGCTCGGTGGAAACTCACCCTAAGCGTAACTTGCGTTAGCCAATCAAATCGTCTCAGCTGCCAGACTCAAATCTTGCGTATGGTAGCAGAGATGATTTGATTGGCTGACTCAAGTTACGCTTACACAAGTTACGCTCCATGAGGAGCCAGCCTCTGTGCTTCGGCCTTTATTGTAGACATCGCTTTATGTGCAATGGCCTTTTTGTACTAATTAAAATGGCTGCCGTGACGTTGTACCTGCTAAATTTGAGAGACATTTTTTGCCACAAGTAACGTAAACTTTTTTATTATAACGTGAACTATTTTCTAAAAACAGCGAAGGTACTATCATCAAATTTCTGTTAACCATGGAAAGCCAAAATAACGAATTAGTGGTGGGAATGTCAACGTTACCCATATTACCTGTAGTAGTGAAGGAGGAATCTACAGAGCAAAACAGTTCTAAGCAAGATATACAACAATCTCAAGTGCAGGATACAATTTGTATTGAAGAAGATTTTAGCGACCAACGTATTGAGTGCACTACCGAAAGTCAGGAAAGTGAGATACGAGCTTTTTTGTCAAAGTGTGTATTTTGCAGTAAGGTGTTCACCATGAGAGATGATCCAAAGCTTCTTGAGTGCTTACATGCAGCTTGTACAATATGTGTTAACAATAAGATCAGCGATCATAACACATCGGTTGATGTAGACATCCTGTGTATGTAACATATGTACGCTCATTTCTATTCTCAACAGCCTTCTCAATAAAGTTGATGCATATTCATCAATTGGATTGTTAAATATAGTAATACTGATTGGTTCTTTGGTATTTATTATATTTTTACATTAAATACGTTTCATTTTTGTAGTAATGTTATCTTTTGCAGTAGAGAGTAACGTGATTATGTGTCATGTTTGCAATGTAACTAGCCAAGTGGAAAATTTGATTGAAAATAGATTTCTGTCAAAATTGTTGGAGGAAGAAAGTGATCTAGGATTAGACAACGAAGTTAAAGAAGCCGAAGAAGAAAAAAAATGTACTAGCTGTCATGATAACATTATTGCTACTAGTTGGTGCATGGAATGCGAAGAATTTATTTGTCAGAATTGTGTTATGGTAATTATAAATTATATATTAAATGAAAATTCTCTCTCTTTTTCCTCTCCTTCGTGCGTGTGCATGCACACAGACTATACATATATATTTTTATATTTGTGTATATATATATATATAAATCTGTGTATATCTCTTACATGAAAGAATGGACTCTTAAACAAATATCTAATAAAATGTGGATTAATCATATTGGATAAAACTGTTTCAAGGCTCATCAAAGATTGAAGATAACTAAGGATCATACAATTAAACCCAAGGGCGAAATAGCAAATGATAGAGACAATGTTAAAAGAGGAAATAAGAAGATACCTGGATATTTGTTTTGCACAATCCATTCTCATGAACAGTTGTCTTTATTTTGTCAAACATGTGATAGATTGACTTGTAGAGACTGTCAACTCAGTGAACATCGTGATCATAAATATAAGTTTATTCATGAAATTGCAGCTGAAACTCGTACTTCCATGTCGATTTTGCTTAAAGAAGTAAGGTAGGATCTATAAATAGCAGTAGTTAATCAAATATCAGAGTATTGCAGATTTAAAAAATAACTAATTTTCAGTTATAAACGAGTATTATTAAAAAGTGCGATGAAAGTTATAGAAGATAGACAGATTCTAATATTAGAGAAGAAAAAAAGTCTTGTTCAAGATATAACACAAATGGTAGTACAGTAAGTATACATATACACATTACAAATGCATACATCTGCACTAAAATATGATGAGGTACTTATATTTTATCCTTTTTATTAGATTAACAAATGCTATTAATACAAGAGGGAAGCAATTAGTAATGAGATTAAATGAAGTATGTGATCAAAAGCAAAATACATTGAATGAGAAGAAAGTTGCTTTAGATCAATTGTCCAGACTTACAGATCATTGTATACTTTTTGGCACTCATGCTTTGAAGAAAGGCTCAGATATGGAATTATTATACAGTAAAAAGTATATTGACATTATAGATTATATAGATATTTGTATACATGCACACACGCATGTACGGAACGTACGCACACATGCATGTTTTATCATGAAAGAATAATTTACAAAATATTTCATATTTTATATCAAAATAAGTCAGGATATCTTAAAAATTAATAATAATTTTCAGTTATAAATGAGTACACTGTCCGATACTATTTTACAACAAGAGTATAAATAGTTATTTCTGCCTGCTGATGTATTTTTGCCTGCTAATGGCACGAATTTGTTGCACAAATTTAGCTATCACATCACAATTTTGAAAGAAATGGCATCAAAGAGGCCAAAAACGAATTTTTGATGTACTAGCACCAAATTTTTTTTCTAAATTTGATTAGTGCTATGCGAAAGTATCAACTTTTAACTTCAAAATGCTTTAAATTTTATTTCATTTTAATATGATTTTTTGTTTTGGAGATATAGTAATTTGAGAATAGTTCTTTTCATGTAATAGAAAAGTATGTATAGAAAAGTTATTTTATTTCATTTTACTTCATTTTATTTTATTTTATTTCATTTAATGCATTATGTGGGAGATTTATTTTTGTACTCACCCAATATAATCAGATTAGATTAAATAAAAAAACAATATGGAATCGACAAAATACTATATGACAGGAGAAGATTATATGATCTTAGATTATAATCTTTACTACCATATTTTGTTAAGGGGAATATTCTAGTGTAAATACTGTGTTTCAAGTGATTTTTTTAAATTTATAAAAATCTACAGAGCTAATGTTTTGTATTTATATTTATTCATATTTGAAGTAACAAATTTTTGCAAAGTTTTTTATTGTAAATTGTAAAAGATACAGATGGACGCACAGGTCATATCACGAAATAAATCTTATTGGGCGTAGTAATTGTCGCCATCCTCGTCTTATTAGGCGTGTAATTGTTGCTATCCTCGTCATATGAAATAAACAAATTTTTTTTATTTTCTCTACGTGATTATTGTTCGGCTCTCTAATAAATAATTTGAAAAAAATTGACAAAATGGCGATGTTTTTAAAAAAGTACTCCGATTTTTATTAAGAAATTTTTACTTTTCGCGGATCGGAAAAATAATAATTTTAAAGAGATCGAAAAATTGAAGGGCCAAGCGATAGCCTAATGTATATATACTATATGTATGCAAAACTGCAAGTCGATCGGCCCAGTAGTTTGTGAGAAAAATACACGTCTGATTTGAAAAATGTTTCGAAAAGAACGCGTTTAAAGTTTCTCATGCAGTTACAAGATAATGAGTCATTTCAAGATTATTTTTATTTTCATTTTCAAGATCCTAAATTATAAGAATATGCAAAAAAATAGATTTTTTTTTTTCACACTAAAATTTTTTGATCACACTAAAATACTCCCTTAATTGATTTCTGTTCTATGTATTAAAAATCAAAAAAGTTTTTTTCAATTCTCAAAATCATTGTTTTGGTCTTTGCGACGCCATTTTTTTCAAAATTGTAACGTGATAGCCAATATTGGACAACAGATTCGTATTCAGACAAAAATACTTTGGAAATGATTATTCACATTCGTATTTTTTGTAAAAAAAGATCAAATTTTGTCGATGTAGTATTATTAAAAAGTATTTGTTATATAATATCATTTCTATACGTTTATAGAATATTGAGAGAAATCAATTTGCACTAGAAAAGTTATGTTAAAAAAAATAAAAATGATTGACTATAATGATCGATGGCCTTGAGATCATCATCCAAGATTAAAAATTAAGATTCTTATTTTACTATTTTATGTTCTTAAAACAAATTCATTTTTGTCTCTTTTGAAATCACTTAATTTAAGAGCTATCCGATTAGATGAAACTTCAAGACATATGCACGTGTGTATGCATGCATACATGTATGTATGTTATGTGTACTATATATTTTACGCACACACGCACTTATAATCAGTATTACGCACCACTTCAACTTTTACACCGTAATAACTTAAAAAATATGGAAACTATAGAAAATCTTTTTACGCAACATTTATATGTTTTGAAGGACAAATTATAAGATCAATTTGTGAAAAAAAAAGAAAGATTTTTCGAGATAACAAAAGTTATTGTCATTTTTTTTTAATGGAATTATATGATTTTTTTTACATAATATTACTTATTCTGCTTATTCTACTTATATAAAAGTGTTATAGAGCTAATAAAAAAATCAATTTTATACTTTATTTTGACATAAGATATAAAATATCTCGTAAATTGTTCATTTTTTGGCAATTGTACTTTAATACTATTATGCATCAAATAATGAGACGAATCAATTGGTGTAAAGAAAACATATATGTAGTTGCTTTTAAAAAAGGATACATATTGCAAATTGCATAATTTTTGTGATAACTTTTATGTAAATTTGTTTATTTTTTGTTCAAAAATGGATTTTGAAAAATTAATTTTACAATTATTTGTCCTCCTTCAAATCATACAACTTTTGTCTAAAAAATATCTTTTATATTTTTTGAGTTATTAGGATGTGAAAGTTAAATTGGAATATCCTGCGTATGCGTGCGTGCATATATACACATACATATACACACTATAATAATATTATTACAGATCTGTTACAAGCCATTTACAAAGAATAAAAAGTAGACGAGCCGATATCCCAAATCCTGAGATACCTGTCAGGATACATTTGTCTTTAGAAAAAGTACCAGATTTAATAAAAGGTTTGTAACACAACATTGAACAATTTCTTATCTGATAAGTTTATTGGATTGGTTTAATCAGCAATTAGAACTTTAATCTTGAAATTAGAGAAAATCAATAGTCGGTAATATTTTATATTATATGTGAACGTAATGCAATTTATTCATTTCATCTGTAGTGGTATCATCAATTGGAGCAATAGTTGTCGATGGTAGAATATATCCGTCCATATCTCCTTTGGCTGCCAATAACAGTACAGTAACTTATAATGAGTCACAGGCCGAACAAAAGCAAACCACAAATTCGATAAATATTCACACGGATGGTATTGTTCCCGTTGTCATTCAGCAGGGATTACCATTACCTGTAATGGTAACCCAGCAATCTGCTAATGTGCAACAGAATTCTTATCAGCAACAAGCACCTCTGCATCTCCCACAGCAGCAACAACAGCAGCAGCAGCAGCAGCAGCAACAACAACAACAACAACAACAACAACAACAACAACAACAACAACAACAACATGCGCAACAATCACAAAATTATATGCAACAGTATATTGCGCCGCACAATATGTCACCTCGATCATCGCCACAGGCGCATCAGCCACGAGTGCCGTATTCTGTCAATTATAGTAATAACAGGTTGCAACAACCTCCATTGATGCATCAACAACGTCCATTGGGAACCTGCCATCAACAACAAGTAACATCATCCACACATCCTCATCAGCAAGCTCAAAATCTAGATCAGCTAGGACAGAACACAAGTTTACGCGGACTTCTCGCACATAATTCTATTCCACCGCCTCCTTATCCATCGTTTCGGGCATCCGCCAATCATGTACCCTATCGATTTTCTCCTGGATATAGATATTCAAGTGGTAACCCTCAGAGAGTCCAAGTACCACCACCTCACACATATCAAGCAGCAAGTACATCCATTGTACCTGTGACGTCACGTTTGCAACAATGTAATTTAACTTCTCCGTCAACACAGCACATTGGGAATTATCCCATCCATCGTTGGCATATACCACAACAAGCAAATCCCTGCCTTCCTTATACTTTGCCTCGACATCATATACCTACTTATACGCAAGTTCCTATCAATGATACATACAAAATTACTTTAAGAAATCAACAGACTAGCAATAATCAAAAATATAACACCAATGTAAGCGCCAATTCGTGCGATAATCCACCACAGTTGCAAAATTCAACCACTGTCTCGTTATTACATGCTGTCAGTTCGTCTATACCCAAAACGCCTAGTCCTGTCACCACTCCTGGCAAGTCAGATGACACCGAGAAGAGCTTAGATAAGTTTTGTCAAAAATCATTGAATGATCTAATGCTCACTATTGCGAAATTAGATAGTAATGGAATTCTAGTGATACCAGAAGCTCAAAGAAATCAGATAGATTCGGCACAAGTCGATAGTTCCACTGATGAAGATATAAACTCAATGGTTGAGAATACAACGGGTTAGTTAAACTTGATGTTATTTCACTCAAAATGTTAACTATATTCTCAATTGCTTTAATACATAGAATTAAATCTTAAGCTTTTTATTTTTTTAATTTATATATTTCTTTCAATCCAGATAATTCCAAAAGTACAACCGCTTCTATGGTGATGAAAGACGATCCAAACGAAGACTGGTGTGCCGTATGTATGGATGGAGGAGATGCAGTATTGTGTTGCGACAAATGTCCAAAAGTCTTCCATCTTTATTGTCATATACCTAGTTTAAAATCATTTCCAGAGTAAGTTTCTCATTATGATATATTTTTATCTTTATCTTGCCCTCCTTTCTACCATTATTAATTATTCATCTCTTTTAGCGAGAGTGAAACTTGGCAGTGTATGTTGTGTACAAATGTACTCGATTGTTCAGATGATATATCGAGCAGTGAAAAAAGATCAAACGGCATGAGCACTAAGGAATTGCGAATTGCACAAAGGATTGTTTTAGAACTTTATTGTCAATATGAGCAGAGTTTACCTTTTCGAGAAGTTGTATCGAGCGAGGTAAATGATGAAGCAATACAATTTTTTCGCGGTGCTTGATTGACAAGTCAAGATAATATAATGACCGTTTTTGTCGTCAGATCACTGATTATCATCGGATTATTAAGAAGCCAATTGCGTTAGATATAATCAGGGATAAATTAAAATCTGATCATATAGACTATTACACAGATCTTAGACAAGTCATGGCAGATATTAGACTCATGTTTAAAAATGCTTTTACCTACAATCCTGTAAGCTGATCAAAATTCTTTTTTTATTTTATTTGTCATTGTCGCCTCCTTTTTGTGCTTCTATTCACATCAGCCTTTCTTTCAGGTGGATTCGCAAGTTTATCAAGAAGCTAGAAATTTAGAAGAGTTTTTTGAGAAGTTGTTATTGAAATGGGCACCAAATTATGCATATGACGATCCTTTCCTTACACCCGACAAGGAGGAAGATGAAGAAGTTTTTCCACCCAATAGGAAATACAGACGCATAATTAATGATTAGTAGAGAATAAGTGAATTATCAAGTTGGTAATGTTGCGGAATTGTTGCGTTTAGAACTAAATTATTTTTACGATTTTATAACTATCGAATTATGCAGTTAATAATTTGGTAGAATATAATAAATACTACCGAAATTTTCACAATAAGATTAATTCTTAAAGAAGATTATAAAAAGTAGTGAGCGTTTATTATATGTTTTACTTTATCTGAAATATTTATAATGAATTTTTTCAGTTTGTCTCGTCGAAGGATATCAAATACTTTACAATGACAAAGTGATATTGTTAATATATATATCTTTTTAATATATAACTTTTTCGGCACGTTTCATTTTTCGAATATATATATTTTAAATTATACGGAATGACGCTAGATATTTTTATTACAATGAACCAGATAATGTATATTAATATGATATTGCTTGAAGTTTTATCGCGTTAGTAAACTTTGCAAAATGCTTATTATATTTGATTAATAAGATAATTAATTCAATATACAACTATTTGTTGAATAACATTTCTTTTGATATTTGTTTTATCTTTTAATTCATCAAATGTAAAAAATATTTTATAAATTATATATATGTATATAGATAAGAGAATAATAAAATTCCATTTATACTATTTTCATTAAATGATTAACATTTTTAGTAACAACTTTCTTTTTTGTATTTTTATACAATGGCTGCGTTCAGCAGAAAAAACAGATTTGCAACTATTATAAGATTCTTTAATACAATTGGCCCCATTATTCTTCACTAGATCTGAAATGTATAAACTGATTACATTAAAGAATCTTGCCACAGTTGCAAAGCTGCTTTTTTTAGTGAAGCGGCAGGCCAGTGGCAAGACTGAAACATTTGTACGAGTTCCATTGAACTACATAACATATCGGAACCAGTGATGCATTTTTGTGCCAAAACTGGCAGCTCTGACCATGGTATAAATACAAGGGTATGCTCTTGGACACGCGACCAATCAAAATTGTCAAAATGTGACGTCACAGATAAGCGGTAAATTTAAAACTGTTGTTTCCAAACAGCTTATATTAGCAGCATCTCATCAGCTATATTATTTTGATTTCAAGTTTGCAGGGGAAACTCTGTTTGTAATATTTAATAAACTAATAAATATCCTGTAAAAAAATATAATCTAAATAAACATTACAAACTCAATAAAAATAGGAAAGTATAATACAAAACAAATATATAAAAATTAATATCTTATTCGTCTGAAAAATATTATATTTTTCTCACCTGGCTTATTCTGTAATGTTAACGATATCGTTATGGGATCATTACACAGGTTTGGTATCATTGCACATTATTTAATAGTAACGATACCATAATAAAGTTTGATCGAATCGACGTCGATTTGATGTACTATTTCTCATTGGGTAGAAGTCGCCATTTAATCGTAGTCAAACTGTTCGGACGGTCTGATTGGCCGCGAACGTAACGTCACACTTTGACTGCGCATTGGGTGAATACGGGATGACATACCCTTGTATTTATACCATGGTCTCCATGTTGATGACCATATCAGAGAGAAACCTGAGAGCGGCCATCCCGGCTTTTTCGTAGGACCGTCAGAATTCCCGTACACCAGCGCAYCTAGTTCCATTTTAGCGTGTATGGTACTACGTACCGCATGTTGCCGATAAAATCGCCCCTTCGAAAATGGATGTGGTGCGAGTCCGTGCTAAGAGATGCCATGGTGGGGGGTTCACATCTATATCTGATTGGCAAGTTCTTAGCACGGACTCGCACCACATCCATTTTCGTTGCTGCGATTTTATCGACAATATGCGGTACGTAGTACCATACACGCTAAAATGGAACTAGGTGTGCTGGTGTACGGGAATTCTGACGGTCCTACGAAAAAGGCCGGGATGGCCGCTCTCAGGTTTCTCTCTGACCATATGCTTGCTCCCATGATCACGTGATAAGTTGGCGTCTCTCCCACTAGAGACTCTCTGGCTGCGTTCCGATATTCATTACCTGTACTAAAAATCTATAATATACGTAACGTGCACTGTAGATTTTCAGTACTGGCAGTGAATATCGGAGTGTAATGGTTCTGGCACACAGGACGCGGCAACGCGGTGGCCAATCACCGTCTTGCTTTCTAATGGCTCCGGCTCACGGAGTGATTGGCCACCGTGTTGCCGTGTTGCCGCTTTGCCGTGTCCTGTGTGCCAGAGCTATATCTTCTGGCTCCTATTAGTTATATCATTTTAATATTTTATTATTTAAAAACCTTTTTCTCCTCATGTAAAAATAAATTAATATTTTTTAATTTCTTTTCTTTAGTAATTTTTCTTTTCTACATTACTTATCTCGTTTGAAAACAGCTATTTTGATTCACAACGCTTCACAGTATAGAGACGTATAGATGCCTAACTTCCTTTTCTGTAGAAGTCTCCTAGTGGCATTCTCATAACGTAAGTTTTGTCGCGATTCTGCTTAATATTGTTATAATATTCGGAAAGCTAATTTTGAAACAGATAGGCATGTGTAAACACAGGCATTTCCAAGATTCTTTCATAAATAAAATGTGATCTGACAACAGTTTTTTATAATTAGTTTGGAAAAGATGTAACAGATGCACGTGGCATGCTTTATAATTTTTGATATGTGCATATGTGGAATTAATTTTTTGAATTTTGTGAATTCAGATAATGGGAAGGTTGAAATATTAAATTTAAAAAATAAAATTTAGAAAAACATTCGTGTAAAGATAAGATAATAGATCGATGTGTTACAATTTTAAGGTTATATTTCAGTTTTATTACATTTTCTATAGATACATAATTATATGTCTTATTGTATTAATTTGATTACTTATAATATTAATCGTTTATTTTTATGAATTGAATTAATTTTATAATTCCAAATTATTTAAAAATTATTATATATTCCAAAAAGTTTGTATAAGCTTTAGAATTGAAATATGAAATATTTGGCTAATTGTTAAGTTTACCTAGGTAATTAATGATATGATTACATCTGATCTTTTTGTTTAATGCAGAGGAAATTTTTAAAAAATATGTCTTATTTAATGCAATATATAATAACAATACATTCTTTCAGGATAACGAATTAAAGATAAAATTCTATTTTAGGTTGACTCGTAATTCAATCATAACGTTAAAATGTCAGGAGGTTTAGATGTATTAGCTCTCAAAGAAGACGATGTTACTAAAATGTTGGCGGCTGGCACTCATCTGGGTGCTGAAAACGTCAATTTTCAAATGGAACAGTACGTCTATAAAAAAAGAGTTGATGGTAAGTTCTTTCTCTCTCTCTTTCTCTCTCTCCTTTCTTCCCTCCTTCCTCATACATATATATTCACACACAAAATTTTGATTTCTTACATGCTAATTTTTTTTTTACAATTGTAGGTGCTGGTGTAAATGTCATCAATCTTCGCCATACTTGGGAAAAGCTACTGCTTGCAGCTCGTGCTATTGTCGCCATCGAGCATCCTAGCGAAGTTTTTGTCATCAGTTGCCGTCATTCAGGCCAAAGAGCTGTACTGAAATTTGCAGCTCACACTGGTGCCACTCCTATTGCTGGACGTTTCACCCCAGGTGCATTTACCAATCAAATCCAGGTAAAAAAATAATAAATGTTCCATTTGATTTAATTTGTAGGACAAAGATCAAAATGATGAAACATTTTCTTCTAGAATTGACACTTGTTAGTTTATTTGGCTTAATCTTTTCTGATTTTCAATGTCAGATATGTTAACAAACAATTACTTAAGTATAGTATAATTAGATTTTTATTTTTAGGCTGCCTTTCGTGAACCACGCTTGTTGATAGTCACGGATCCATCTACTGATCATCAACCCATTACTGAAGCGAGTTACGTTAATATTCCGGTTATTGCTTTCTGCAACACTGATTCGCCACTGCGCTTCGTGGATATTGCGATTCCCTGCAATACTAAGAGTCTGCATACTGTTGGTTTGATGTGGTGGCTGCTCGCCAGGGAAGTATTGCGTCTAAGGGGATCTATCCCACGTGAGACCAAGTGGGATGTTGTGGTCGATCTGTTCTTCTATAGAGATCCTGAAGAGGTCTGTGCAATCTTATTTTTCTATTTCCTTCCTTACTCACTGTTTTCTGTTTTAAGCTTGTAATGATGAAATAATAGGATCCAGAAACAAATCTGTTGGTTTTTTATGGCTTAATCTTTTCTGATAAAGATGGAACAAATATTCCTTGATGCATTTCTGTATGTATGTTCTATATTGATAAGTTATAAAATGCCTTCTTTCCAGGCAGAAAAAGAAGAACAAGCCGCAAAGGAGATTGCGCCAGCGAAAGAATTTACGGGTCCGGTGGAAACCGCTCCCGCTCCAGAACCTGGCTGGGTGAACGAAGTTGAGTCGACTGCCGTAGCTACGGAGAACTGGGCCGATGATGTAGCACCACCAGCAGCCGCCGCTATTCCTGCAGCTGGCACCACGCCGTCATTCCAAACCAGTGGTGATTGGGCTGCTCAGGTGAGATAGACATACACGCGCGCGTGCGCCCATTATATATACGAATGGACTATTGTGTATATACACACATATATATATATATATATATATATATATATATATATATATATATATATATATTTATATAAAATATTAAATGATACTCGATTGTATATATTTTTTTCTTACGTATTTAATAAGGCAGTAAATTACATATTACATTCATTGATGATACCCATGATTATTAATGATTATTAATAGACATTACATCTTTTTAGCCTCCAGAAGAGTGGTCAACACCTGTAGCAACTGCCGCTGCTCAAAGCTGGGGAGGTGCAAGTAGTGAAAAATGGTAATTTTGAACATAAACCAACATCTTCAGAACTTTGTAATAACAGGATACTCTGAAATAAAACTTTTTTTTTTCTTATTTAATTTTGTTTCGAGCATCCTATACCCACTCACAATTTATATGATATTCATGAGCAAGTTACGATTGAATCAACATTATCATTGTAATTGTATATCCAGGATGTCTCTGGAATCGTGCACATGGAACACACACACACACACGTGTGTGTGTATGCACAATATAATTTTTTAGAGAGAAGAAATAATTTTTTCCTCTGGCAAAATTTTTTTTAACAAGTTTTTAAACAAAAGTAATTTGAAACTAAGCGCTCTAGGTTACACAAATTACTGGTGGCACTGAACGTATACATTGTTTTATCATCTCTTCTCTAAAGATTTCATAACTATATTTAAATATTGCTGTTTTGAATATTTAATTCACTTAATAAGAGAAAATTTTCCAATTGATATTGAAGCAATGATTAAATCTAAAATAAATAAATTAAAACAAATAGATAACACATGAATAACTATTATCCAAAATGTAGCCTGCAGTTATAAAATCTTTAAACAGATACAAATCAGTATATGTATATCCTAGTGCATATTATTACTGATTCATGCAAAACTTGAATTCATTCATTAGCTTGCTCTCATTTTGCAATTGTTGCTTGAAAGCAATTTTGTCAGAGGAAAAAACTATTTTCTGTCACAGGGAATTGCATTATACATTCCATGTGCACGAATTCTGGGACATTCTATATATCCGATTGTAGGATAGTTTCATTAAATTAAAAAAATGAAATATATATTTAAATATTTTGGATTCTACAATTTCTAGATTAAAATATATTTAATAGACCATTACGAGCAATAATTGTATAATATATTTAAAGTACAGAAAATACATTACATGTATTACATTATACAGGGTGTTTCATTTTGAGTGATATGGTCTATTATCTCACGAATTGATGATTTTATCGAAAAATTTTTCGAATGACAGTTGCATTGAAGGAGAACACATGATGGAAATGTGGACTTAACCTTAAGTGACCTCGTCAAAATTAGGTCAAGGTCATTATTATTTTTTAAAATGGAAACCCCTATTTTTTATTATATATTCTTATAGCTTATCTCGAGAGTTTTCCAAAACACTATAATAAAAATTACGTTTCATTGAGTACTTTCCAAGTTATGAGGCTTGAAAGTTAAAACAAGACCGATCACTGATCTGGCCGGTTAAGGCAAGATCAATTCGAATATGTCTTTAGCCGTCGATAAGATATTCAAATGGATCTCCATTTTTTTGCAGACATAGTCTCAACCGTTTCTCAAAATTTTCTACTGTTGAAATTAAAATATTTTGAGGAATGCTACGACAACCATTAGTTATATGATTTTTCATATCTCCTGCAGATGTCGGCGGAGTTTTGCAAACAATACTTTTTTATATAGCCCTACAAAAAAAAATCACTCGAAGTTAAATCAGGAGACCGTGGAGGCCGTTGAATATATCCTTACTTCTTTATCCATCTTTCATGAAAGATGTTATTGAGATATTCCATCACAATACGATGAGAATGGGGTGGCGCATCATCTTGCTGCCATTACATTTTTTGTGGAGTAGCAAGATGAAACCTCTTCTAAAAACTCAGGCAATTTATTCTGCAAGAAAGAAAGATAAGTTTATCCATTTAAACGGTTATAAAAAAAGTATGGACCAATAAAATATCTATTTACAATTCCATACCAAGTGTTTAAACTTCAACGATGTTGATTATCAAGTGAGGATTGTATGTACCAATAATGACAGTTATGTCTGTTGAGTTGTCCATTGTTATGAAATGAAGCTTTGTCACTCAAGAGAAAATACTGGAAAAAAAGTTGGATCTTCTCTTATCATTGTAATGCTAAACGACATAATTGTCTTCGTAGCCTCATATCATTTTTACATTCATCTTAGGTTAAAGTGATATGATAAGGATGGAATTTATGTCTTTGTAAAATCCTCCACACAGTGAGGAATTCTTAAATTACATTGCAGTTTTCTAGTCGAAATATAAGGATTCAAGTTTATCATTGCTAGCACTACTAATACACGCGGATCATTAACATTATCTTTAGCATTTATTTGCTTGTAGTTTCTTTTACGGATTCTTTTACGCTCTCGTAATAAAATTCTTATCTGCATTGCATTTGGATGTCGTCTAAACGGATATCTATTACGATACAATCTTTCTGCTCTACAATCCCTGGTAAAAAAAAACGATAGAAAACGATAGAAAAAGTTATATCGTTTTTAATCCGAATTTCCCAATTGGGTATACGATATTGACAATAGACGGTATATCGGTTATAATCTGCATTAATAGATACGCTTTCAATCAGATTGTATGTGAAATATCATATACAAGTATATACGTTTTTCAATCGTTTTTGAAAATATATTTCGTTGTTGTATTCAATTTGTTTTAATAGTTTTTAATCCGGAATCTTAATCCGAATTTCTCAATTGGGTATACGGTATTGACAATAGACGGTATATCAAGTGTAATCTGCATTAATAGGTAAGCTTTGAATCAGGTTGTATGTGAACTACCGCATACAAAATCTACTTTTCCTAATTGTTTCTCAAAGAAATATTTTGTTGTGTTAAATCCGTTTGAATAGTTTTTAATCCGCGTTTTCCAATTAGATATACGGAATTCTTATATATCCTTTCAATCCTATTGTATGTAAAATATCGCATATTAAGTCTACTTTCCCTAATCGTTTCTTAAATATATTTTGTTGTTGTATATACTATACATGATCATTTCTGAAACTAATGTATTTCTTTGCATTTAATCCCTATATAGTTTTTAATTTGCATTTTCTAATTTTAGGTATATGTAATATTCGTAATTATGATAGTATATATTATAAATAAATTTCAAATACATTCAGATACATATTAATTTCAAATACATATAGAGAATCCCGTATAGAATTCTCATATATGGAATAGTTTCCTTCCTATCTATCTTGTCCTTCATATGTATTATAAAATCGAAAGTGAGAATATAATCGATAGAGATCGATAGAATGTTCAATGTTATTACTGATTTGATCCCGTTTATGGTATGTTCGGTTCAAAAAAATTAGATTTTGTATCGGGGAAATCGAATATAAACCCATAGATAATTCGGTGTAGAAATGCCACACAGAAAACGATTTTCTTCCTATCGTTTTCTTCGCATAGATTCTCATAGAATTGGCAAATTAACGATAGAGACGAGTAGAACATCTTCAATTATTTACTGATAAACTACTGTATCCGAGATTTCCCGATTGGAAACTATTCATTTTGAATACTATATGCATCATAAATTCCATCTTTGAAATAACCTATAGGAAACTATACATATCAATGTATTAATTTCGAATTAAATACCGTGCGACAGATAGGGATTAAAATCAATAGAATATCTACTGTGTTATCCATATAGAAAACAGACCCTATTAAAACCGATAAAATATGCTAGGATTTATATTATTACACTTTCGTGGTGAACGATAGACCTGTTAGAGAACGATACATACACATAAAAATCCTATCGATTTTAATCGTTTCATATCGTATCTTTTTATCAGGGATAATTTCATCCAGCTTCACCAAGCACAAGAATAATATCAACGATTTCATTTGAACTGTAAGCGACCATTTTGAAAAAAGCTTTGAAAAAGCCCATTAATGTAAAAAAAATTGAAAAAAGCTATATGAAAAAAAGAGGAAAGTTGAATCATTCAACTGGAAAGGATTGGACTCAATTCCGTGAGCGTATGTCAAATAGTGTGGATACATCGCGGAGACACGCGCGCATGTGTACGTGGATAACACTGACGGTACTGTAATCTGTTAATAAAAATAATTGCTAAATTTGTTATATTGAGGTTCAGAATTTACAATAAAAGAAAAAGTATTTTATTATCTCAAAGATATTATAGTAAGTCTATGTATAATATTCGTCAAAAATACAAAAATATTCTAAAAAGTTTATGTATACATTTCTCCTATCTGAATTTATAAGGTTATCGAAGTTTGAATTGGAGCGGGAATTGCCACAAACAGCGGATCAATCGAAAGTTTTCTCTTTCGTGTCCAGACTAATATAGGGTCTCTAGCCTGCTCTAGCTATATATGTCGATGTGTATAACCGACAATAAAATCTAACATTAGAGCCAATTTCACCAACGTCGGTTAAGCTAACCGATGGTTAAAGTATCAACCGTGATTGGTTCATTCTGGTCAAAAACAAATGCGATTGGATAATTCCATTGGAATTAACCGTTGGTTAGTCTAACCGACGTCGGTGAAATTGGCCCTTAGGGTCAGAAGTCGATAAATTTTGTAATTTTTTTTCGTTTTTCATATCCAAATGTAGCTTTGCGCTTGCGTTATTATCTATACTTTAATTGTGAAAAAGACTTTTCTATCTATAAAGGCAATTAGAAGATTTTAAAAAATGTCGGTAAAACAGACAGTTTTAGGATCCCCTTAAATATTGAAATGAAGAATTTTGCATTAGATTAATTGAAAGTGTATTTAATCACTAAAGCAAATAAGATTATAATAATTCGATTTCAAAATAAACTATTTAAGGGGATTCTAAATTCGTCTGTTTTACTGACATTCTTTTTACACCTTTTTCTTTTAATTGCCTTTATAGATTTTGAAATCCTTTTCCACAATTAAAGTATAGACAATAACACAGTCCACTAGCTACATTTCGAAAAATGAAAAAAATTACAAAATTAGTTTTGTTAACGGCTTCAATTCGTAACATTTATTTTATATAAAAGTTTTATACTTTGTACGCATACAAAAAATAGCTAATGGACTAGGGATTACATGGAAGATGTATTAGTTGTTGATGTATTAATACATTAATAATGTATTAATGTTATGTAAATCATATAAGTGCGTTCAATAGGTAAAACGGGATCTCCGCTGGAGCTCGATCTTTGCTTTAGCTCCTCTTGTTCCTCTTAAGAATAATTTGTCAACAACAAAAAATATCAACTTCTTAAGAAAAAAACTTGCATTTTTATTATAAAAACAGAATTGCGTCAAGGATTATATTCAAAAAAAAATTTTTTTAATACTTTTACACTTTATTTGCACGATTTGACCAAATTGGATAAAAGTGTAATTATACTTTTGTTCAAAAGTATACTTACAATATTCCTCATCGATGTCGTCAAACTACGCATATTTCTTAGAAAAATACAATCGAAATGTATATTTTGTATCATTTATTAACATTGTAAACTTTGAAATCGGAAGAAATATAGTTTATAAATGTAACTTTGGTATATAAAATGTAACTAAAATCTCTACTTAAATTGATGGATGGTAACTAACATAATGATACATCAATTTAATTTGCTTGAATGCAGTATTGTATCTAGATGAAAAAGGAAAAAAAAGATTTCCGAAATCAATTACAATAGTATAAAAGAGGTAATATAGAATGGCACTCTTAGAAATAATTGAATACGATTAATATCGTATTAAATTGCGAAAGTCTCATTATTGACAACTCCTGTGATAACTGATTAATTCGACTCTCCACTGCAGTCATATTGAATATCTAATCATATATAAAAAAATAAATGAATTTTTTTATAGTAATTATTATAGTAGTAGTAATTCAATGTAGTTACAGCGAGTCTTAAAAATTATTCGAGAAGTCAGGACGCTAAAAAGTTATGAATAGATTCTAATCCCTTATATCCCAGTTAGTGCTTATTTTTTTCTAAATAACATGTTAATGTTAATATAGAAAAAATTCTTTTTTATGAAGCATTATTTCATAGAAGTGTTATTCAAGAACAATGCAAATATTATATTTGGTTTTCTCCTTTAGAGTCCCAACCTCTCTGAGATTTTAATTATCATAAAAATAAAACTTTGTTTCTTGTTCCCATAAGTAATCAGCCTGAAGTATAATAATACTGATAAAGTAAAAAGATAATACGTACAAAATTGAAAAAAAAAAAAAAAATGAAATGATATAGTATTAATATTACAAAATGAGAGTAATTTACAAAAAATACAACGTGTTTTGTAGCTGCGTGTCCGGCGCCCGATGAATGAATTTACTCACCAGGAACGCCAGTTTGTGAGCATAGTGACAGGACGCTGGTACTCTAACGGTGTTTGAACAATTGTAATACATATGGGTCAATTTGTATGTTAGACGTTGTATTTTGTCGGGATCTAAACCAAGAGTGTCGTAAATGACGCTGTACGCAGTGGGCGTTACTGTACCCTGTCGCACCTTCTGCGATACGATGAAGAAGTCGTATTTGATCGGACTTGTGATTACATCGTCAACCACGGTGCCCGGATCTGGATTATCGTTGTTCTCAAAGAAACGTGTATTCAATCGCTTCGTCACAATTATAAAAGCCATTCTGTATCTATCTGAACCACCATACAGCGCGTCGAGCTTCTTTTTTATTTGCACAACCTCACGTTCCATCACCTGCGGGACTTGACCCTCGCCGACGCCGTCGCGATAAATTACAATGCGTACCGGCAAAGATTTGTTCAGAGCGTAGTACGCCTTTATAGCCTTGCAAATGTTATCAGAGAGATCATTCGACAATTCTTCGCCGTTTTCGTGCGCGCTTACTGCGCTGAAGTATCTTGTCATACGTCTATCTAGAGTTGCCACTGTAGCGCCTGCAATAACAAATCAATATTAACGAGAGAATTCGACAATAATAAATGCATTTGTCTTATGCATGTTCTAAAAAAAAATTTTCGTTTCTTATTTTTTTTCCACATAATTTCTTTTCTCGAATAAAATTTTAATTCAAGAAAAATTTTAATTAAAAAAAAAAATCATATATCGCAAAATTAATATGTTCCGTGTAATATCGTGTACACTCCACGCTGAATTTTCTGTTCAAGCCATTTGCAATTTTCGCTATAAAACGGAAGTTTTTTTTTTAATTGATTGTAAAGTCAAGTATTGACATCTAAGCAACATGTACTACATTATATCGTGGGTCATACGTTCCATGCGGCCTGAACGGAAAATTCGTCAAAATCCGGCACGGAATGTATTAAAACAATACTAGCAAAATTCTG
>JANQDE010000200.1:83407-101761 GCA_037157785.1 Cephalotes varians
AATAAAATTTCGAGTATTTTAATACTCACCAAAATCTGTGGTCTTTATCGTTGTGTCATGGCAAACATCGAATCCGATCACCATTAGCCCGTCTAATGGAATATCCACGTACCACGGTGCACCACCCAATTTACAATTCATCTGTATTGCTATTTTTGTGGCGATAGACATAATACTTTTGTGCGTCATTGTCTTTATCAGGCAGACCTGTGATGGCACAGGCCGGTCCACGCAACACTTTTTCTTGATTGCCGAATAGCGATCGCTGCGATTGTTCGATACTACGCAAAACACCAATTGTGGTATTTGTTTGCTTAGAATTCGTTCTAGCATCTCGCTATATGTGCCTGGTCTATCATCGCGGATATATTGTTTTGTCGGTGGCTCTATGCTAAATGATATTCCTGCCGATACTTTCAATAGATTGTTTATAAAACCCTAAAATAACATATTAATTATAATTATAAATTAATAAAAACTCAATATTTTAATACAAATTTGTAATATCATGTATAATATTCAAAATCAACAAAAAAGAAAAAATATATATATCTAGTTGTCCTAAGAGTGTAAATATAAAAATAAAAGATGTCTTTTATACATATTTCACAGAAATGATATACTATATTATCATTACATATTACATAGTTATATATTCTTGTCATTTGATACACGCATATATATATATATATGGAAAAAATAACTTATTTTTTTATATAACGAATAAAAAGATGCAAAGCACACACACACACGCGCGCGCGCGCGCACACACAAATTTGTAGTAGTAAAAATCCAGCAATACCTGTGCGAAATTCTTATCCCTTTCCGTGATTACGAAAACCCAATTACTCAATCTTGGAGCAATTACACACTTTTTATTTTGCATAGCTTTCGTCCAATCACCTTTATCAGCACTAGTTTGTACATCTGCGCCGAAAAAGATTTTTTCCACAGCTAATTGCCGCGCGGGAACTTCGAGCAGCTTGTTATCTAACTGCAAGTTCCATTCGGATAATTCTTGTTCGATAGCATGTACTTCGCGAAGTCTTTTATTAAATTTCATTAATTTCTCAATACGTTTTCCAGGATGAAGACGCGTCTCAACAGCCAAACTTGACATCAGTCTGTAATTTTCCCTCATAGAATCAGTTAAACCTGCAAATCACAATAGGAACAATAGGAAGACAATTTCATATAAATTTAAAATAGTAACAAAAAAACATTGCTATTAAATTTGAAGACAATATATATAACAAAAGAAATAGCGGAAAAATAAATTTTGAAAAATACAATAATTAACAATGTTACAATAATTAACTTTTAAAATTAATACAATATTAACTTTTCCAGTTCAATAATACAACGCACCTGTTGCACGACATAATTCAGGAACTAAATAAACGCGATCTCCTTCTCCAGCTTGTCGATCTCTCATTTTGGATCTCGTCACAAGCATTGGATGTCTAGGATTCGAAATCCTGATTCCATACTTTTTCTTATAATAGTCTATATATGTTATTCTATCGCCGTTTCTCATAGGAAATGAGTCACTAGGAGTAGCTGAGAAATCTACATCCTCAATGCGGTATGTATTATTGTTATAATCAGTAAGAACTACCGTGCCAATCACAGCGTTACAGAAATTTTCCTGCAGGGTACATATACACATACATGTTCATTTATTTTCATAATGTAATCAAGAAAACATAAGAATATACTTATTATAAATAATTATAATAAAAAATAGAATATATATTTCATTTAAAGCTCTTATTTCTTCATTATAAGATTATATTTGTATAACATAAGAAAAAACTCATTATTTTTCGCTTGTAATTCAAGTATAATTCAAGTATGGCTGCATGAAGAAATCAAATGATGTAACATAATAATGTAACATGCTTTAAGTCTTTTTTGAAAAAAAAAAAATATATATATATATATATGGAAGTTATTTTCATAAAAAAATTCCAACAAGTCTAAGCAGTTCTAAGAGAAAGTATAACTAACTCTGTATCTTTCACGATTTTCCTGATAACAGTTATTCAGAATGTCTCCCAAGGTTTCCAACCGCATAACTTTATTTGTTATTTCGACACACATTAAGATGTCTCGCTCATGTTGACGAATAGATGATAAATATCCTGGCCACAATTCCAATTTGCATTCCGGCAAAACAATCTACATTAACACGATGTAATAATTATTTCATAAGCATCAATTTTCTCTGAACACAACAATGCATCTGTAAATGTACTTACTTTATTCTGAGGATCGAAATAATTGCGACCGACCAATTTTAACTTTAAGTGATCGTAACATTTTCTCATAATTATGTTAAAGAATTGGATATACTGAGCATCTCCTACCAGTATATCATTTACAAGACGTACGGTAATTGTTATATGCTGTTCGTCGGATTGTCGAGTTGAAGTGAATACCATTCTCTAAAATATTTCGATTATATAACCGCTTGAAAAAGTACATATAAACAACATTCACTCCTATCGTACAAAGCTGCGCATTTACTACTTACGTCGGATAATCGGCGACTTGTATACATCACGCTACCATCAAAGATATATGCGCCGATACTTTTTTGATGTATTTTGAGTAAACCTTTACGCACAATTGTGCGATCTTCTTCGGGCGAAAAATCGACATGATATTGATAGAGAGCCCAATCAGTTGCCTTAAGTAATTTGAAGTAATTAACTTTTATCACTTTGTGAGTGCCAGATGTGCCTGAAGATTAGAGCGTGTACAAAAATGTAATTTTTATAAAATAAAATAAAAATTATTTTGTGTATGTGTGTGTGTTTTAATATTGGTATCGAGTACAGAATGTTTCAAAAAGATATTAAAAAAATAATGTTGAGAAACTTGTGGATATGGACATAAATTTAAGAATAAAAAGAATAACAAAAACCCGCTTACATAAAAAGAATAACAATAACCCCGCTTTGCGGGGTAGAGCGACGCTTTTTTCTGCCAGATTCTTTCGTTTCGTGCAAAAACGCATCGATTGAGCATAATTTCGTCAATATTTGTGTCGCTGACCCTACTCTCCATAATTACCAATTCATTATATATAAATTTAAGAGATTTTTGAAACAAAGATTAATTCACAATAAATGCTAATAAATCAATTTTTAAGTTAAAACGTTAAATGATGGTTAATGAGGTGGTTAATACTTTGCCTTGATGTCAAGGCTGTATTATATATTGCTTACCTTTTTTATTTTCTACATGGCTTGGCCTTGTAACAAAGATATCTGCAGGTAAAATTCTTTTACCGCGGGCTGCACCTCTTCCAGATGACACAACAGTTACGGTACTTGCTGCACCGGCACCAGCATCTCCACTACCACCAGCTATATGAAAAATATATCTCTCATTTGATATCAAAAGAAAAACATGTCTACAAAGACACAAATTTCCAAAATATTTTGATTATAAAAATATATATAAAGTCAATAAAACACAATATTTAAAAAATTATATCATATAAAGAATATACTTATTTCATTTACATAAAAAATGTATGTACTAATGTCATATTTATGTAATTCTTCATAAGAAAAAGTATTATAATAAAAATCCTATGTATAATTATTGTGTCCACTCTTTCGTATGTGATGTGTGTGTGTGTGTGTGAATAATAATCTTAGTAAAATTATTATCAATTTTGTGTTTGAAAAAAGTTGTACTAAAGAATGGAAAAATTTTCTATATGTATAATACAAAATGTACGTGTTTGTATTGTATAGATTAAATTCAGAAATAAGAAATAATTCTGTACCGTTGTTACTTTTGTATAATAACGATTTATTAATAACGTTATCATTTTTCATGAAAGTAATGGTAACGCCAGGATTGGGAAAGTCGCTTTTAAAAAGTAACTCGTCATCGTTACTTATTTAAAAAAATAACTTGTTAAATCGTTACGTAACGAATAAAATATTAATTTTTTTTTCAATGAATAACGAGTCATTAAAAATAACAAAAAAAAGTCTTCCAATTTTGGTGTTATCATTACTGTCACAAAAAATTGTCATTATCAAATCATTACTACAAAAAAGTAACAGTTACAATGTTACAAATAACGCGTTATATGTAATTAATACTCCCATATGTAATTAAATTTAAAATTAATAAAATGTACCAGTAGGTTGAATTGAAAGTCTTTCCACGCCTCTGCCTATCTGTCCAATTGCTGAACTGTCACCTTTCTCTCCAACACGTTGTATTACACCACGTCCAGTACTCTGACAAAAGATTTAGATTAAAAAATAAATTATTATTTAAATTGTTATTATAATTAAGTTGCGTTAAATAGTAATAATTTTCGCATTTGATGTATTACACAAACGCACACAAAATTAAATTATATTATTATGATAATTTAATTTTGTGTGCATTTGTGTAATACATCAAATGCGAAAATCATTACTATTTAACGCAACTTAATAATAATAATAATTTAAACAATTGAAATAATAATTTATTTTTTTATGATATATAATAACACAATGTAATTAATATATAATTGTATGACAATATAATAATACAATAAGTACAATGCCACTCTTGACGAATATTAGTAAATATATTAATAAATAATGTACTTTATGCTTACATATCGCGTAGAATAAAAAATTTTAGCAAACAAAAATACTTTACGCTCTAGTGACTGCCCTCTACTAAAAGCATACGGACTTCCAAAATTTCATAAAAAGAATATCCCATACAGAATCATAGTCTCTTCAATTGGCATAGCTCTCTAGCTATTGGGAACCTTTTTACATCATCTAATCTCTAAGAACATCCCCCTTCCGACTAGCCATGTTAACAATAGTTTTGATCTTTTACAAGTCTCTTTCAAATATCAAAATATTTCACTCGTAGCTTAATTTCATTAGACGTCGTCTCACTATTCACCAATGTAAATCTGATCATTGACAATATCAGAAAAAGATGAGTTCATATCAGTAAAAGCAAGAATTTAAAAGCAAAATGAATTTCTGCTGTCGAATTTGTTTTAACATCATTTTTCACATTTAACAACTTTGTCCTTCTTGTTTTTATTGATTATGTTTGCGGTAAGCAATAAAATACGAGAAAGAGGATTATAGAATTTAAAATAGGTGAAAGAATGAACTCAGACAACTTACCATTGGAATGTAGAACAAAAAGTGGAGTACAGAAGAGGACAAGAAACAGAAGAATAGAGGAGAATAGAAGCTGAGAGAGCAGTAGAGGATAAGTAGGAGATAAAAGAGACATAAAGGCAAAGAACAGGAATTATTATATAGGGAAGAGGAATTAGGCAGAATGAAGAGAACCAGGAAGTAAACATGGAGGATGAAAAAAGAGCAAAGACTATAAGAAGAAGGAAAAAGAGCACAAAGAAGATAGGAACTGTACAAAAAAGAGGGAGACGAAGAAAAGGAGAAAAAGAGGGAAGAAGAGGAAGAGAAGCTAAGGAATATAAAGAGAGATTGTAGATGTATGGAAGTAAATAAGTAGAGAGAAAAGAAGATGGAAAACAAGAAAAAGGAATGGAGGAAATATTTTATGGACTCGTTAGATGGTTATAGGAATAGGGAAAGTGGAGAGAAGGAGGAGGAACTGGAGGAAGAAACAGAGAATAGAAAGGAGATGGGAAGACTGAAGAAGATGAAGGCCGCGGAAAGATAAAATTTCGAGAGAAGCTGAAATGTGTAGGAGAAAAATTAGGGAGAAAAGTGGCAGACGATAGGTAATAATATTTTGACATGGAGGCGGCCTTTGACAGAGTTGACAGGAACATGCTATAGAAAGTATTAAAAACGCTAGGAGTAAAGGGACAGATAATAAGAAGATAAAAGCTGGAAAATTGGGGAGGACATTTGAAAACAAGGAGGTGGTGGCGTGAATGAGGCAAGGTTCCGTGGAATGATCCAGGAAGAGGAGTGAAGCAAGGATGTGTATCTACTCTTGGACAGAGATGGAAGAGATAGGGAATAGATATATGAGTAGGAATAAAGATAGGAATTAAGAGTTTAGGATATTTAAGGTATGAATGGATGTGAGAGTAGGACAAATTGTAAACCAAGTCCCCTTCTAAGCTAAATGTAAAGCTTGAAATGTAATAAATTCTATTTTATTCTACTAGACAATGATTTTCCACTAAAGATGATCTTCAATAAAATAAATATAAAACTAAAAAAACTTTTCAATTCTAAATTCTAACACTAATAAACAAAATACTGGTAACAATAAATCTATTAAATACGTTGAGAGAAAATATATATCTATTCCGTATAGCAAAGAACATATCTGAGATGGTTGCGTCTGCATTGAGGAGAAATGAATTCATTGTAAGCTATAGATGTAGGCTATAGCCTTAATAAACATGGCAGATTCATTAAAGTTCAGAAAGACATTGATGAATGTTAATAATGTCACATATAAGATTATCCTGTATGGATTGTATGCATTGTACGTGAAGCAAACAAAAAGAAAACTAAAAACGAGATTAAATAAACACGTTAAAAATATTAGATTAGATCCACAAAAACACTTATCTCGGATCATATTTCCAATCATTCAATGGACTGGGAAAATGTTACAATTTTAGACTTTGAGCCAAAATATCATAAAAGATTAATTTTAGAAATGATACACATAAAAAAAAAATGATCTCAATTTAATAATAAGGATACGAAGTTGTTGGATGAATCTTGTTTTAACATACTTGATAGACTTGTCAAAGACACAAACATTCTGTTTATGCGTTATTTTTAATTTGCTCATACCTTGACCGTTATAACGCTCACTTACATGTTTTAAACGCCATACGGACACTATTACACCACTTACTGTACAAGTTTCAATTAGTTACATCTTTGCTTTATTTGGGTCGACTTGTGTCACTAAATGGAAAGCACTCATAAACATTATATCTTTTTTTTGCTCGTTTATTGGCTATCTATTTATTTATGTCTTTTCTTTTATGATACATGCGAGCGTTATACTTTTGACTTAAATTTTAGTAAACTTATAAAGTACAAGCAATACTTTTGCAGAATCTAAGGCTGGTATATATACATAATTCGCTCTTATTTTAAGATCGTCTTAAGTAACGTCTTAAGATGCTAATACGAATCTATGAGCGGTATTCATCGTCAGTTCTTATATTTAAGATCATTTTAAAATTCCATTTCAACCAATAAGAGAACCGTATAAGCTTACTTAAGACGATTAAATATAAGAACGGATTATGAATACCGGCTTATATGATTGGCTTATATCTTAAGATGATCTTAATTATAAAAACCAACCATAAATATCAGCCTAGCAATATTAATAATGGAGGCGACTCTAATAATTAGGTTGTAGCTATTTTTTAAATCAGATAGAAAAAGTAGAGAAAGTAGTAGAGAAAAATTGTTCATTATCTAGTATAATCTACTATTTTACAAATTTTTTCACGAAATGCACATATGTATTTGCAAGATATAACTGCATCTTTTAAATAGAATCATATACTTTACAGTATAAACAGATGTTTTTTCATTAGTTTTTTCTTTGTATTAATTATATATTAAAATAAAATTCAATCTGGCACGTAAAAAAACGTCATCAAACTGTTTTTATTCTAATATGACTACTTAATAATTATAAAAAACGAATCTCGTACAGTGACATTGTACAACACTGAAATTTTTCATAAATATCTCAGAAATATTTCAACTAAAAAAGTGAAACATTTCATAAAAGTTACGAAATGTGTCTACAATATTTCTGAAACAGATCTATAATAGCAAAATGTCCGCGATTCTTGAAATCTCAGTGAAAGAATTGCTGATAAGTTACCGGAAAAAATCTGCAACATTTCTAAAATATTGTCAAAAGAAGTAGCTAATCAGAGATGAATTTTTTACTAAACTAAACAAAACTGTCCAAAATACATTTTTATTTACTTTCATCATGAAGTCTAAGAGCTCCCGCACACACATTTCCGTAAGCAATAAGATGTAAGCAAATAAATTTTTAATTTGCTATTGCTTACATTATTGCCTTACATTCTCAAATGTGAATTGGCCGATTCGCTTACTGCTTATATCCTACTCTTATGTTTTTCTGTATGCCATAGTTTTAAAGTATGACTTAATTCTGAAGGCTTGACTTTAAGAAATCATCTCATTAAAACACATATGAAAAATCATTATGCTGTGCCTTTTATTCTATTCTGTATAGTTTTTCATTTACGATAAATAAGAATTCCGTTGCGTCCATCTCATGGCGATGCCGCGTATTGCTCAATTAATAATCTTTAAGTTTATTATGTGAAAGGTTTCAAAAACATTTCTGTTGCAATATTTCATATGACAGTGCAGAATTCTTTCAGAATAGTTACACATAGAACGTGAAAAATTGAAATAATTTTAAAATCTTTTTGCAAGCTTTTTGCAACAATCGATGCTGTATGAGATGTAATTATTTAATAGTTATTTTCTCAGTGTTTTATCGGTCTATATTCTATTATATAAAAAATTTATTAAAAAATGTTTAGAATATCATAATGGTCACATTTGAAAATTAAAATTCATATTTGAATAATTTCTTAATTAATAAAATGCGACTTTTTCTGGTAAAGTGAAGTTTATTATATCTCACAACGTTTCGACCGGATGGTTTCCAGTCCTTATCAAGTGTTTCAATGAAAGTGTAACGGGGACATAGGTCACTAAATAATTTCAAATCACACTGGACAAGTGAGTCCGTAGGATTATGTCAGTTATCTACCACTAGATAACTGACATAATCCTACGGACTCACTTGTCCAGTGTGATTTGAAATTATTTAGTGACCTATGTCCCCGTTACACTTTCATTGAAACACTTGATAAGGACTGGAAACCATCCGGTCGAAACGTTGTGAGATATAATAAACTTCACTTTACCAGAAAAAGTCGCATTTTATTAATTAAGAAATCATTCTTTATCGCTGGTAACTTAAATACAATCTATTCATATTTGAATACTTAAAATTATAACGTAATAAGGTAATTTTATGACAAAATGTGTAATAATTTTATTTTAAAATATTGATCTTTCAATTATCTTACCCTAATACTTTTGTGTGCAAAATAAGAATCAATTTACACTAAAAAAAAGTCATTAAAAAAATGCTATATCTTGCAAAAATGCATCGTTCAAAAAAATGTGCATTGTTCAAAAAAAATATAATTACGAAATGATACATCGTATAAAACAAATTTTCATCATTTCATTATCATTTTCTTCCATCTTGACTTACTGAAGTAAAATCTCAAACTTAATTTCAAAAAATTATGAAACTACATAATACATCCAATACATAAAAGATATCTTAATATGTAATAAAAATTATTTTTTTTTACCTAAATTCATTTTGATAAAATCAACTTTTGGAAGTTGCTCCATTTTTTGTTTTTTTATCAACAAAAAAATCAAATATCATTTTATAGAGAAGACTTATTTCTTTTAATAAGATGGATCGAAATTAGAAAACTTATCAATTGTTTAAAAAATTCTAAAAAATGTATAAACAAAACAGAAAAAACAGAAGAAATATATTTTTAATATTATATTCAATTGTTCATAGTATAAATAATTCTTTCATTCTATTTCTTTAACTCTTAACTAAGCAAGAAAGGTCTCAGAGGCTCAGAGAGCATGATTTTTTGCAATTTTTTTTCAAATGTTTTGTGCGTATATTTGGTGCTAAGTTCTTTGTCCGTGTTTCACCAAACTTTGCCAAGCATAAGTTTTATTGTTTTCCGATATTGAAATTTGCATTTCAATATCTTAGAAGTTTCATTTATGCTTCTGTCATTTTTCTTACATGTTTGACTTACGTTCCAATTTTTATTTTCGTCAGAGTTATTTCAAAAGTTGTCTAAAAAATAATAAAGGTTTCCGAGAACCGAACTGTTTGTTTACATAGTTAATGCTTTCTGTGTTCAGTTAAAGATTAAAAAGTTTCATAATCACTAGAAACAATTTTAGATAAATAAGCGATGTAGACAAATAAGTATTTATATAAAAAATGTTTTTGTTTATATGTTCATATCTCTCTAATGTTTGTTTGTTATATAATGTTCGCATGTTTATATATATATATATATATATATATATATATATATATATATATATATATGTTTATGTAACTTTATACAATTATATATAATAAAGTAAATAAAATAATAAATAATAAGTATGTCAATGTATTGTAATTATAAAGATGTTAAAAATATAAAAGTATTAAGAATATAATCTATTTTTATCGTCTTATCTAATTTTTTATACTTCTTTAAATAATTGATAAGTTTTCTAATAATAAATTTTTCTATATCTCAATAAATATCATTTAAAAAATAAATTTTTTTTTACAAAATTGTTTTCTTTCATTGATAAATAATAAAACAAAAATTTATATAATAATATTTATAAATTTATAATAATAAAACAAAGAATTTAAAGATCTCTTTCACTCATTACTACTATCTTAGATTGTGATATCAAAAGCAAGAAAACACGATAAAAATTTTTGCAAATTATTTAAAATATTTTTAATAAAAATATTTTTCAATAAAACAACATTTGCAATAAATATAATAAATTTATAAAATGTACAGAAAACTATCTTTTGTGTTTCGGAGAGGAATTAAATCATATTGATTTCTATATATTATTAATTTAAGTTTGTATAGCTGTAAACATAGTTTATTTTGCTTTTGATTATGAATAATTCATTTCCAAATATATGGTTATTTATTAATTAACGAAACAAAAGGAGAGTTTCGGTATACTTTAGACGAAATTTTATTAATTATAAGCAACGCTGCCATTCAATTATTCGATTAAAAAAGTGAAATAGAATTGCTTTTTGACAGAAAAAGTGACAAAAAATAACCTTTCGGGCGTTAAGTTCAGTAATTTTCATCTTTTTATCAAATTTTCAGAGGTTTAGATTTTATAAATGTTCTTCAGAAATTATAGAAATCTTAGAATATTTCATAATTCATAACTAAAGAAAATTCTAAAAAAAAAAAAATACTTTCTCATTATTCCTGAAAAATATTTCAATTCGTATAAGAAATCCGAAAAATTTTCTAAAAAGTTATAAAATTGTACAAATTATATTAATTACGAAAATTCTAAAAAATTCCGAAATTTACATAAAAATTCTGAAAAATTATGTAAGAATTGAAAAAAATTTCATCAGGTAAGACAATAAAAATATAAATAGAACATTTAAGTTTTACAAATTTCATCTCAGGAAAAAAGTGACCCATTTTTGTTTTATTATTTAGCAACAAAAAAAATCAAACATAATTTTATAGAGAAGACTTATTCTTTTTCAGATGTATCAAAATTAGAAAACTTATCAATTGTTTAAAAAATTATAAAAAATGTATAAATAAAAACAGAAGAAATATATTTTGAACAATAACTTTTTAGTGATTTGTAAAAAAAAAATGACAAAGAGTAACTTAAGTTACCGGATAGCAATGCTAATGTTTTATCCAAACATATTTCCATTTTAATATATTTTGCAAGAATTTTTACTACATTTTTCTCTCTTCTGACATCACGATCTGAGATAATAGTGGTGAGTGAACAGGAGTTTAAAAAAAATTTTTTTGCTGCGGAATTTTTCCGAAGGGGTAAAATTAACAAAAAGTTATAAAATAAAAATCAATTTCTAAAGGAAAGCAATCTATTTTTTATTTTATAATCTTTATTGATTTTACTCTTTTAGAATGAATTCGGAAGTAAAAAATAATTTATTAAAATAATTTATTCTTCTATTGCCTAAGTTTCATAATTTTTTGAATTTGGAGTTGGAAATTTTTCCTCATTAGAAAAGAGTAATTCGGCCTAATTACTAGATCATCTGTATAAACTTTCAGAAAAAGTAACTAACTGCTAGTGTATCTTGTATCATTACTAATCTTAATTAAATCATCAGATCATTGCATGAAGGTTAAAGAAATTTACATTTGTGATAATTTTAAAATAGTTAAATCAATTACGAATTTTAAACTAATTTTACAAATATATTTGCATATGTCACATATATTATGAATTATGTATTAAAATAAAGATTATTTCAGATATTTAAAAAAAGAAAAATCTAGAAAAATTAAGGATGGAAGTTAGGATTTTAATTAGGCCTTGTGCACAATAGAGAAATAAAAATGAATATTAGATTATGTGACACGAAATCTAGATGTTTCTCGCAGAGAGGCGTTTAAAAAACGTCACAAAGCATCTTTAAATCTTGATTTTAGACTTGTATTGTCCAAGTAATATCAAGTATTTATTCTTTTTCCTCTATTGTGCACAGAGTTTTAAATTAACATGCGGAAATATGGAAACAAATAAATATTAGTTAATTTGAAAGAGAAATATATAAGTTGTGTAATTTATGAAAATGGAATTATAGATACCATTATATAGAAGGACTAGTCATAAAATAAGAAATGGGTTTGAAGAACTAGATAGTAATAAGAAAGAAAAATGGGGAAAAATATGGAATGATGATTTAGACACATTTAAAGGAAATATGCTGCGGAAATTGTAGAAAGAAATAGAAAAAAATATATATAGAATAAAAGTTAATATAAAAAGAAAGAAAGACAAAGCCAAAGTTAGGACGCAAGAAAAAAAAACAAGATTAAAAGTAAAAGAGTATAAGGAGAAAGAATAAAATGTTTAGTCTTGTGCAAGAATTAGATAATAAACAAATAAATAATAAATAAAAAAAGGATAAGTAACGGACATGAAAATCTATGTTGGATAGGATAGATATCGAGAAAAATATTGTATATATAGTGATATATGTTAGATTTTAGCTAGTCAAGTAATTATAAAAGATGAATGAATATGATTAAGATAAAATTGGTCGTGTTTAAAAAGCAAAGATAGCAGTTCAAAGCAGTGAACATTCAGTGATTTTTTTTTACGATAGGTTTCTTAAATTCAATAAAGAATTAAAGGTAAGAATCAATCATATTATGGCTGCGTTGGGAAGCGCGCTTTCAGCATTACTGTCTCACACACACACGCATACACACATTCTATCTTTATCGTTCATTAAATGTAAAACAAGGATAGAATGACGCAAAAGCGCTGATAGCGCGCTTCTCGAATGCAGTTTAAAGAATTAGTGAACACTGAGCTGCTTTCTCTGCTAAAGAGATTGTAAGCAGCCAAGTCTCTTCTTGTTAATTAAAGTAAATTATTCTAATAATAAAGAGTATTTAAAAAATTTATATTTGATAATTTTAAAACAATTACTCTTATATCACTAATGTAAGAATCATGAAATAAGAAATGTTTAAAAAAATATATATACCTCTTCATTTTGATTTACAATTTTACTTTGACCAGATATCCATCCATTCATCATAATTATTTGATTAACTAAAATCTAACATAAATCATTATACATTTCTTTTATTATTTCTATCCTATTATTACATACTTTTATGTCTAATCATTAAGAGTCTGTTCACACGATACAGTTTATCGTATCAGTAATTTATTTACGCCATATAGCAACCGTATTATATAACCATAAAGCGTATCACTTCTGCAGAGCACAGTCTGGCAAAATGATCAATTCGGCAAAAACGACTAATTCAGCGTCGTACGAATAAATTCTTATCCCCTTTTTATCTTTTTTACTATTATTTATTGCAATATACTCAAAATAAAATTGTTTAATAAATAAAACATTCGTACGATAACAAAATTTAAAAATTGTACGATATGTAACAATTTGTAAATAATCATAAAAATATATAAAACATATATGCATTTATACATATTATATACAACATACATATGTATATATATTTACATGTATGTTTACATACACGTATGATACGTAGTATATATTAATATATAATTTATATATATACACACATATATATATATATATATATATATATGCTTCCATAAATATAAAATGCACATTACAACTCATACTAGCAACTTTAAAGAGTATACATAAAACAGTAAGTAAGAAGTACAAACAATTACAGGAATTGTTATAAAAATTAATGTTACATCTCTTCAATGTGAATCCATTTAAAGCCACAATTTTAAAATCAATTTTCAATATCATTGTACATCAATATTTCATGATATATATTACCGATTGTGCAGTAGATTGTCCTGGTCTACGAACAGCTCCACTGCTCGTTGATGCCTGAGCATGTGGAAGCTGTTGTTCTTGCTGATGTGTAGAACTTGTCTGTTTTTGTGCTCGTCCATGGCTTGCTCTTCCTCTTCCTCTCTGAGACATTTTTGCCTAAATAATTGAAATGTTGAAAAAAATTAATAAATAATATCAACAAGAAGAGATAACCGAGAAAATAAAAGATGCATTCAACCTCTGAAGTTTCTAAAAATGAAAGAAAAATAATCACTTTTAAGAGATAATGTTCACAAATCCTTTTTATATTTTATATATTTAATAGCAACATATAAAAATGTATATAAATTATAAAAAATGTCAATATAACATATTACAACATATATATTATTATAAATTGCACAAGCTTGTTATATTAATATGTGTCATAATGCTGCAAAAATCAACATAACGCATATCATTGTGTGTGTGTGTGTGTGTGTACATTATCGCATATATTGCATAAAATTAAAAGTAAAATTTTTATCAATCATGTTGAATATCGCTTTTAATGTTTGGATTACTATATCTGTAATTTTATTTTTTTTTTTTTGTTTTGCACTAAGTCATTGTATAAGCGCTGTCTGGAATCACATAGGAAATGTCATTATATATAATAATGGAGATTATGCGAAAACCTCAATTCAAATAAGTTCGAATATATACACAGATTATACAATAACCGATAGCATAATAATAAGCATAAGCACATAAGGGCCTGAACACAAAGATTATCGTAAGGGCCATTCTACAATAAGTCATAAATCAGAAATCAGAAATCAGAAGCAATAAATTGACCAATCACAGACAAATGTGAAAAAAATACTTGATTATGATTGATCAATTTATTGCTTCTGACTTCTGATTTATGACTTATGGCTTATTGTAGAAAGCCTCTAACTGTTTCCGACAGAATCGTAAACGTAAATCGTAGTCGCGAGTCAATGCACAAAGAGAACATAAACGTATCAATATTGCATTAATTCACTTACGGCATACAGAGAGCTTTTTATTTGATGACAAGTCGACACAAGTCGTTCTGTCTTTGTTACTTATTGAATGCCAAGAAAGATAGAATATTTGTGTCATCTTGTGTCACTAAATAGAAAGCACCTACATTTACAGTCAATTTTTGTGCGTTGACTTGCGACTACGACTCACATTTACGACTTATTGGAAACAGTTATGATAATCTTTGTGTACCTTTAACTGATGATTGAGAACGAAATGTAGGCGTTTACATCTATCGTAATCATGGTAAAGTAAGGCAAAGAAAAATATATACATAACTCATAAAAAAAGATTATTGTGTGAATTACGTCCACGATTATACAGATGTAAGCATTTATATCTTCTTCTCTGTTATCAGTCTTAAAAATTCAAAATTCAAACAAAAGAGACTTCAGCTTCATAGGTCACAATACACAGACGAGATAAACCATAATGTATGAAAGTTATCTCTTCAATTAGATATTTAACATCAAATTTAAACTAGGTTTAAAATTAGAGATAATATAAAAATGTAAAACATTACATAAAATACAATTTATTAATGCATAAGACCTGAAATATATAAAGCCTGATCAAATTATGCATTGGAGGTTGAGGATTGTAAATTAATTCGACTAATCAAAATTTGACTAATTAAATTTAATTTTGATCTGTTTCGTGTGCATGTGTGTGTGAGATTGATTGAATTCTAATCTTTAATTGGCAATCCTCAATCTCTAATACATAATCTGAGACAAGCTTTAAAATTATAATTTATTCATTATTTATAATTATTTATAATTGAGTTGAGTTTTGGAATTGATCAATCAGAATTTGTTGTCATGCAATGTTATAAAAACAAAAGCAGTCACTTTTTAACGAAATTCGAACATTCTCTCGGCGGCAGTGTTCCTCATTTATTTTTTTGCTCACGTATACATCTGTAGAAATTTCCAACTCTCTTGCAATCCGACACAGTTCTATTGTCCTAATGAGAATAACTGACAAAAAACGAAGTCATTCTAACAAAAAAATGAACGATTTTTTCCAGTATTTTTCCAATGTTTTGTTTCTAACTTTCCAGTGCACAATCATTGGACACTTTCGCTTTAAAAATGTCCAATAATTGATCCATATATCTACAAAAATCAAAAGAAAAAAAAACAAAATTTACACTTCTATAAATCTCCAATAAATATTTCGAGAAGTTCTGATATTTTTCTTGAAATCATAGCAATTTTTTGAAATATCGTTATGTCACGTTGTGTCTTTCTTAAACGTACATTGTGCTCTTTCCTCATAACTGTAACACGAGATGCACTCACCATGCCTGCGTTAGTCGTAATTCATTAAAAAATTTTCTTGTATTAACAACCCTGTAATAAGACTATTGGCTTGTTCGCTTCACTTAAATAACTTAATTGCGCGACCGAGCAAAGAATAAACATATTTGCACTACTTGCTTCAATGTAAAATATGTAATATTTTTTGGATGAAACGTAATCTCATATTTGTTACGAATGTCTGGCTTCATCATTGTATCAAAATTAAGTCACGCTGGATTCGATAAACATGCATACAAATCGATGAAACAAGTTTTTTACCTGTTCTTTTTAATGTCTCGTTTCGTTCGATAAGCTCCTCGATCGTCTACAACTATCGCCGATACCAGCACTCTTCAACGAGCGACCGAACCGGCAATGTCCTCTCCATATAATGGCCTCAAGAACTGCTAAACATCATCCGAGCAGGACGCGTATACAATAGAGTCATCCTGATTGGTACAACGCATGATCCTTCGAGATCACGTGATAACTAATGAGGTACGATGTTGAGAATCACGTGACTTTTGAAAGCGGGTTCGGCCGTTTCGTGGAAGGTCGCTAGGCTGATTTTTTTCTAAGTATGGGACACAATGATGTTACAACGATAAGCTCTCAGATTCATTAAACGCAGCACATGACAAAATAAAGTTGCAAGCGAAGCGGTGTAACGCAGTATTTTAGCGATGCTGTTCGCTAAAGCGATATCTCAAGCGACCAATCAGTGATGGCGTACGTGCCGCTTTTTTCACGCATATGTGGCGAATGCAATCTCAGTAAAGTATCTAATACCTAGATATGCCAGTAATCATCAGTAAAGGCCATGGCACACAAAAAAACTTAAGCAGTAAAACTTAAACAATAAGCAAATCAGCCAATCACAGTCAAGAATTTAAGGCGAAACGTAAGCGATAATAAATCAAAACTGTTGATTTCCTTACTGCTTACATTTTACTGCTTAAGTTTTTTTGTATGCCATGGCCTTAAAATATTTTCTAAATATTCTTAGAAATTAAGGTATGTTTTTTAGCTGATTAATATATACTTCTTGTATTTAAAGTGAAAGGTACATCCTAGCACATAATATTTCAGAAATATCGCAGTATTATTGCAATATACTAGAAATATAATTATTATATTTCCAGTATATTACAATATTACTGCGATATTTATGTGATATTATGTGCTATATGAAATGTTTGAAATTTGGTAGAAGTCGGAAAGTTTTAGTTGAGTCCAGTGCAACAATAGGGCTGCGTTCAGAAACATCACCCGATCACGCTAGGGTGTCATTCTATCTTCACTGTTCATTGGACGTAAACCATAGAGATATAAGACTAGAGGGCAGAAAGTATACGGTAGGCAGTAAGCGGGAGCGATATCGTGTGCGATAGAGAAGTTGCATTAGAGGCTCCGGTTGTCTCTCTCGCACGTTAGCGTTGATTGGCTGTCGAAATGATATGCGTGAGCCACAGCGAATCAGCGCTAACGTGCGAGAGAGACAAGTGGGGCCCTTATTGCTATTTTTCTCTTTCTAGCACGATATCGCACGATTCCGCCCCCTTCTGTGCTCTATTCTTATATCTCTATGACGTAAACAAAGATAAAATGGTCGCGTTCAGCAGATTCAATTATTGCGGAGCGGATCCGTGAGCGCTCGCTGCTATTGGTCGCATTCAGCAGACTCAACTGTTGCGGAGCAGATCCGTGAGCGCTCGCCGCTATTGGATGATCTAGAAAAATACACCAATAGCAGCGAGCGCTCACGGATCCGTTCCGCAACAGTTGAATCTGCTGAACGCGACCA
>JANQDE010000200.1:120708-144507 GCA_037157785.1 Cephalotes varians
CACACACACACACACACACACACACACACAAGAGGTATTTCCTAAGGTATTTCGACCAGGTCGGTTTGATCATCCAGACGGACGAAAAATCGGTCCGCATGTTTTAGATGCGGTCCATCTTTTCGGCGATCGTGTAATGTCCTGCTCTTTCCGGTAGGATCGAGTCCTCGATTTCTCGTTTCGCGTATGGCTTCTTCTTTATTTAGCTGGTATATCTAGCGTTTTATTTACGCGGATCGGTGAGTCTCTACTTTTCCGACAATCCTATTGTTCGGGCGTCATGTAACGGTTCGTCTTTCGGTAAGCGGAAACGGAATGATTTTGCCGGATGTGCTGTCGGGATTTCCAGATTTGGGTCACAGAGACTCAACTCAGATTTAACGGTTAACAAAGAATGTTTTTATTCGATCATATATATTTACAGGTTGCTCACGCGATGCRTGTGTCTGTGCGTGCGTGCGTGCATGCGTCGGTGCGGATGCATTTGTGCTCGGTGTGTATAGAGACGCGATATTTACGGTGTCGGTGCGAGTGCACTTGTATTCGTGCTCGGTATGTATTATAGAAGCGCAATATTTACAGTGTCGGCGTGAGTGCACTTTGTATTCATGTTCGGTATGTACTATAAAAGAAAAACGCGATATTTATCAAGTATCAGTACGAGTGAATCTCCCGTATTCGGACGCGATATAGACAAAATATCGGTGCAAGTCGGGCCTCGTATTTGATCTTCAATGTGCTGAAACGGTTTTCGTGCTCTCGATTCGTATGTGCTCGAAGAGCTCGGTCCGCGTAGCGTATCACGCGTCAGCGCGGCGGCGCGGTGGTGCGTGGTGAGATCGTGCGAGCCTGTTGGCCGAGACACTGAAATATAATAATACTGGAACGAGCGCGACCCTATGAATAAGTGTGATCCGAGAGAGAGCGTCCAAGGTGGTATCTTTAGCCTTCTCTAAGCTATACTACGTATGTGTGGTAAACGATAGTGGGGATCGTACAGTCTCGTTTTATAAAAGACGGTTACATGTATCCAATAAACATTACAAAGAAACTTTTGGCCAGATTGTACTAAAAAGAGACAAAGATACCACTTAAGACCCTCTTTGTCATTTCACGACACTAGCGCCCGCGCTCGTTCCAGTATTATTATATTTCAGTGGGCCGAGATAAGTACTGCGCGGCGCACGCGCCGTTAAAAATATTCAATTGTGCACGCGGCGGAGTCGTTTGGTTGCTTTTTCGGTGCAGCGGGGCCTGTGCAATGGCCCAAGATTAGCTTCGGGGATCGAGTCTCGGCGGAGATCGAGTACGTTCGATCCCGATATCTCGGAAGCGGTTCGGAATATCCAAAAGTCGAGTACGCTCGGCGGAGATCGAGTACTCTCGATCCCGATATCTCGGAAACGATTCGGAATAGCCAAGAGCCGAGTACGCTCGGCGGAGATCGAGTACTCTCGAGCCCGATATCTTAGCAACGGTAACTAGAGAGTCGAGTACGCTCGACGGAGACCGAATACTCTAGTTCCCGAGATCTCTGAAGGATTTCGAGGAAATCGGAATTCGGTGTTAGTCGCTAGGCTATGATCTCTAGGACTGGCGTCCTTTTCGTGCAGTCCGACCCGTTTATATACCGGCCACTTAATGCCGAAAATCGGCAAGTAATTAAACGTATTAACGGACTCCCCTTTCTTAGAGATAGGCGCGGAGAGGGGCCCGTGGTCGGCGTTGGTAGGATGGCCAACACTCGGAGATATTCGGGTCTGGCGGAAGATCCCGAATCGGACTTAGTCGTTATCGCGGCTCAAATTTGATGCGCTGTGTGATGCGCGGTAACGATGCATTTATAACGATGCATCTTCGTCCGAAAAGATGCATCGTTATAAATATAATTAATAAAAAATAAATATTTGAAAATATTTAAAAAATATTTAAGAAACATTGTTTGCTGATTGGTATGTTACTCATGCATCTCAACGTAATGTGTGATAAAAATAATGTGACTTACCTATACGATCATTATTATAGTAATTATTTCGATTATTTTGTACTGTTGATGCAACAGTCCAGATGATTTCCGGTTCTGAGGTTGTTGATTTCATTAATGATGTAGTTTCCGTCATTTGTGATTTCGTTAGCATCGTATGATCGCATAAGAAATATTCCTCTGTGAGATTACTCAGCGGTATACCCACTAAATGATCAGGATTGGCACAAACAACGATGGGCCCTTTATTGCCCGACAACTTAAGCCATTTCCACAAGTGTTTCGCTTCACAACTGCAGTTGATTGGATTATTATCCAATCCACTAATTCTTATGAAACCTCCGCGTTCATCCAAAGCAGCTAATAATTGAGGTGGTAGATTAGTAAACTTGCTGCCAGAAACATTCAGTTCAATCTTGGTAGAACGCGGTACTGGAAAAAAGAGAGCTGTTGGTATAGAGTCTACGGAAGTATCTTTCAAACTCAAAGCCAATGTTGATCCCCGCACACCGACCAGTGAACTTGAGAGAATGTTGCGCAATCTTTCTCCTCGTAATGTTAGTTCTCGTAAATGGGGGTGAATATGTATCGATAACTGTTCATTGCCCACTGAGGAATCCTTGATTTCGATATCCAATATTTCTAGATTTGTCATACCCTTCAAAATACTCTGTGCGTCGAAATAACCTAGCTTAGGATAATTATAAGCATGTAGAAATCGTAGTTTTGTCAATGATCTAAATGCACTTTTTTCGATCCTAGTACAATTCAGTAAATTTGCCATTTTTAGGGAGTGCAGTGTAACTAATCCATCAAAATTGCTTTCATTAATATTCTTCAGTTCGTTATTAGAAATATCTAGGCTTTGAAGAACTGGTAGATTTTTGAAGGTGTTGATCAGATTCGTAAAGTTTGTTAGACGATTTTTTGATACATCTAGACACTCTAACATTGTAGTACGTTCCAACATAACCGGTTTAATATCTGCAATTGTATTGCCCGAAAGATTTAAATGTTTGAGAAACGGCGTTTCTAGCCTAGGGATGGTCTCAATATTTGTATTGGCAAGATTCAGCGATCGTAGGATTTTTGCTTCTCCCAAAATGCCGCGTATTGCGTTCTCACTTAAAGGATTTTCAGAAAGATCAAGTTCCTTTACGTTATCGAGGATATCTTGTGTAAACACTTCTACCACTCGATTGCGAGCTAAGTTTAGGCTGAATAATGATGTTAATTGTCGCAATGCACGGATTGGTACTTCATTGAAACGATTACCAGATAAATCAATTTTCTCCACGGCATAAATCCTCGATGAGTCGAAAATGGTTTCGGGCAACGAAGAGAGTCGATTGTCATGTAAATCCAGCGATTCTAATCGATATAGACCTTCCATTGTGCGCTCGTTTAGCGTTTCGAGAATATTGCTAGATAAATCTAGCAATTGAAGCTGTGTAGAATTGTGGAAGGCCAATTCATCCACCTGTAATAATTTTGCTTTTAACAATATGTTATGGTTATATTTTCTATTAATATATTAATTTTGTTACAATCGAACATTGATATTTTTAGCATATCCATATTCTTAGTGCTTCTAATATTTTTAATTGCATTTTTAATGCCTTTTCTCGCGTTGTTCATTTATTATTTTATTATTTTAATTTGATTACGTCTAAATAGAATGAAATTATTATTATAATCAAAACGTTTTCATTTTGTGCATATATCATAGAAGAATAGAGTGCTAAAAATAAAAAGATTTGGCTGTATTTTTACATATTACAATTTTACATACATTCTTTTTTCTTTTTTTTGGTCTATTTTTTCTTTCTTTTATTTCTCTTTTTTTATTTCTGTTATTATATGTTATAATTTTAAAAATGCTAAAAAGTTTTAAACGTTTTGAACATTGCAGTTCACTTTATCAAGGAAAGAAGGCACGTTGGCATTAATACTGGATCACGTAAACAACTTATAAACTTCTTAACACTTTTAAAGAGAATATCCATGAAAGTCTCAAAAGCATAGTTTTATTTTACATACTGATTCAATCTCATTATCAGAAAGATCCAGATCACGCAATTTTCCCATCTGTGAAAAGGCAAACTCGTTCACGTGGCGTAGCATATTCCCAGACAGATCTAACCATTCCAAGAATTGTAGTGACTTGATGAAGTCGCTAGAAAATTGAACAAATCTATTGCCTGAAAGATCGAGTCGCTTGAGCCTCGGATGTATCGCAAATGCTGTCGGAGATAACTGGTTGATGTAATTGCCAGATAAATCAAGAATTTCTAAGCCAGTGCCTGTGTTGAAATGTTCGCCGATAAATGATGTGAGTCTATTATCTCGTAAATTTAAAAAATAAAGATTTATGAGGCCAACAAAAGCATTGTTATCGATGTGTTCAATGGCATTATACGAAAGATCGATTGTTGTAAGATTATAGAGATATTGGAAAGTGCCTTCGTCGATTTTCTGTAGCTGATTGCCGGCTAAAGAAATCTTTTCTAGTGATTCAAGATTTAAAAGTAACACAGTCGGTAAGATCTTGAGCTCTGTGTATGATATATCAAGATCGATCAAGGATGAAGGAAATATCGGCGGAAAACCGCCATATAAAGGATTATTACTAAGATTTAAATATTGCAGTCTATGTAAGTATTTGAAAATATCTGGTAACACTCGTTTTAATTGGTTACCCGCCAGATTTAAAGAAATCAAATTTCTTAAGGGCAATTCAGTGATGGCTGTCAATCGATTATACGATATATCGAGATTTTGCAGAGTGTCTTCTAAACCAGCAAACATATTTTGTGAGATAATAGATAGCATGTTGCCAGAAAGCTCAATGCTGATAAGATTTTCAAAGTTATAGAATAATCTGGGTGGTATTTCGCGAACCAGATTACGTGATAAACCCAAAGTCATAAGATTTGTTGATGTAGCACGAATTAATTCAGTAGATAGAGCAGCGATGCGATTAAATTGCATGTGCAAATGTGCCAGAGATGGTAATCGTGTGAGGGCTAAAGCTGGCACTAATAAAATATTGTTGTCTTGTAAAGATAACCATTTTAGCTTTGTCAAGCCCTCGAAGGTTGATTCTTCGATCTGTAAAAAAAATGATATGTGAAGTATAATATGGAATTATACAAGAATAATGTAAATAAATAAATTATTTTTCATGCACGCGCGCATACACACACACACACACACACACACACACATTTTTTCATGTAAACTGAAATCAATCCTTTGAGGAGATGAAATCTTTTTAAATCGTTGCAAGAGTTTGTTTTCAGAGTCGCTTGAATTTGATTTCGACTTCAGCTTCTAACATTTTAAAATTATAAATGGATCCAATATAACCGAATGTCAAGAAAATAATCATAAAACTCGATTTTAGCGAGTTCTTGGAATCGCTAAATTTGAATGTGACCTAAAATTGTCAAAAGTAAAAAAAATAGTAACTTGCAAAGAAGAAAGAACATATATCACAGGATTCATAATCAAAGTTTGAAGTCAGTTACAAATCGTTTGCATAGCATAGATAAGTTTCAAATAAAGCAAAATTGGAAACTTAGTGTTACTTGGCAATGTTAAAAATTCGCTAAAACTGTTTTACGATAAACAAAATATTTTTTGGAAATTCTGTCCACTATATTGGGCGACTATTTTGAACTTTGTATTTTTGTCTTCAGATCAGTATTATAAGATAAACTCATGCATGTGCAGTGGCTCAGTGTGAGTCGTCATGAAAATGACACATACGCTATTTATAAGATGATTACTGCGGCCGTGATAACGTGCGTGTGAATCGAATGTTGTCAGAGGAGCACAGAATCCGAGAGCTGCCGAGAGACGTGAGAACGGACAGGGAAGGAGATGTGAGCCGAGTCCATCGTTTCAGTGAGACGAACCAGCGCTGTCGAGTCGCTCATTTCGTAGATTGAGAGGTTCGCGTGGAGGCATAATAAGTAATAAATGATAACAATAGTAGTATGATTGGCTGTCGCGCTGTCCTTTCGATCTATTTCTAAGATTTGTTGTATCTCTCTCTCCCGCGTATCGTCGCCTCGGAGCATCGGGGATGCAACAGCAATCCCAGAGGCACCGCGTCCGGCGCCCGTATGAACGCAAAAACTCTCAAACGCCTGCAACTAGCCCGGCGGACGCCTCCCGTCCAAACGGGTTAACGTCACATCCGCGGCGACCACTGGTAGCTACAGATGATATCCTCTCAAACGCAAAAACAATCTGCAATTAACCGGGCTCAACGGACGCCTCCCGCATGAACGGATCTAGACGGTCGTGACGCCAAATTTGCGACCGCACTCACGAGCGACGGGCAACTTCGCTGCAAGCTCGCGATCTCCGAAATCCTTAAAAAACTGGTGTTTCTAGTCGAATCTCCTAACAAAGTTAGGCGTCAAGTACGAGAGAGCGTGCCACTTTTACGCGGAATGATGCTAGCTACTGAATGCGGATTTCACCAGGAGTCGCGAGCTGCAGCGGCTCCGATAGCCACGGCCGCTCAGCCACGGAATTGGCAGAGGGGCGGTTTGGTATGCGGACGGGAACTCAAGGAGGCGAGAGAGGTTACGAATAAATAGCACAAGCAATCTAACAAAGAATAACAAGAATTATATTCTACAATTACTCAGATTCGTACAGACGGTAGCCAACGGTCTTTACGTCATTACAAAGAAGCTTTAATCAGTCTTAGTCATCCGTCTCGACTTTATTTTAACTCTTGGTGGCGAAAAGAATATTATCCAACGCACGTTGACGGGATGCAGGACGCAAGAAATACAACAACTCAGAACTCGCGCCTCGGCGACGCTCACCTCGTTCTGAACAATGAAATTTCGATAGCCAGTGACTTTAACCGGAAGATATTAATAAGGGCGAGGCCCAGAGCCTCTCGACAGCTTGGCGCACAAATCTCGCGGAATCGTACCAATCTACATTTAAAGTATTTAAACGATATAATACGCTGTATGACGCACAAGTGACTGCGCTGTGGCGACGATACGCGGGAGAGAGAGGTACGCAACAAATCTTAGAAATAGATCGAAAGGATGGCGCGGCAGCCGTTCGTACTACTACTACTGTTATCATTCATTACTTGTTATGTCGCCACGCGAATCTCTCAATCTACGGAATGAGCGACTCAACAGCGCTGGCTCGTCTCATCGAAACGACTCGGCTCTTATCTCTTTCCCCGTCCGTTCTCACATCTCTCGGCAGCCCTTGGATCCTGTGCTCCTCTGACGGCATTCGATCTGCACGCACGTTATCACGGCCACAGTCGCAGTAATCCTTTTATGAATAGCGTATGTCATTTTCATAGGAAAGGCCTCGGAATAGAGTTAGCATCAGATTTGATGGTTAAAGATTTTAAGCTATTACTTGAAACGTTACTGAATCTCTCAGCTTCAAGATTAATTAAAAAAAGTAAAGAGCATAACAAGATATGTATGAATGTTCTGCCCCCAGCCGGATCCGGTCAAGATTTTAATTTCAAATCATTACTGATATAAGTGTTATTTCCACACTTATTTCCACAAAAGCATATTATCGAAATATGATTTTTATGGAAGTTATGGAGATATAATGAAAAAATAAAAAAAATAATTTTCTTAATAAATAAAATAAAAAAAATAAATTTGTTAATAATCTTGACTAATTATGAAAAACAAAATGTTATAGAATTCAATGAGATAATCCTATCTAAAAAAAGGCATGTATCTCGATACTCGCACTTATTGAAGTATTATTGCCTTTTTTCCGCGATACCAATGAGTGCATCCAGATGCGCAATCGCTTAATGAGCGCTCAGTAGCCGCTAACTACGCTTTCTAGGTTTGTATATTGGACGCTCACTAAGCTGCTCACAGTGAGCAGTCGCCATGTTTGAGAGCGCAGTTTTATGTCGCTCACCATTAAGCTCACTATTAAGCCTGATCTTTATGTTGCAAAACGCAGTTCGGAAACGCAGATGTAACAGCTAATCAGAAACATGTACTTTAGATAAAAAATATTAATGCACACTAATTGCAAATTGTTATTCTTTTATGAAAATACAGGAGCTATTTTCGTTATATATTAAAATAAAATAATTATTTAATTTTTTAAAATTCATCTTTCTGTTTGCGTTTCATTCGAAATTGAGCATGAAAATCGTCCAAAGAGTACTGCGAAACTGTAATTTCATAATAATTTTTATTACGCACATGTAATGTTCTATGAGCTTCTAATAATTCATCTTCCAAATCTGAATTTATCAGATAATTTTCCACAATTTCTACAATTATCGTCATCACTTATATTTTGAAGAATAAGTAGAATAATATTTTGTCAATTCATTATTATACGTTATTATTTCACAAAAATATAAGTTTTTTTCACCTTCTTTATACAAATGTTATATATATATATGTCAAATAATAGATGACGCCATAATGGATGATGTATTTATAGTTGGATTCCATAAAGCGCATATGTGCGTATTTTGTTATATACTATAGCATACGTGACATGAACTATAGACAAATGCGCGCATATGTGCTTTACGGAATCCAGCCTACATGTGAAGCTTATACCTAGTATGTACATGAGAAATCGCTTCTTCGCGTTCACGAATAACCACTACCTAACCGCTCAGTGAGCGGTTGCGCATCTGGATGCACCCAATATTCTCTTGCTGCGCTTATTTTGTGAGCAACTGTCATTGCATATTTTGATAATTGTGCATATCGGGAGGTTAAAAGCAAGTGTATAGCAATAGTGTAAAAACAAATATAGTAAAAAGTAAAATAGCGCGCGCCTGTGATCTAGTGTTTAAAAAAAATTAAGGAATAATTTTGTCTAATAAAATTTGTTTTAAAAAATTAAATTTTTCGAATTTTTTTTTATGAGATACGATCGAAACACTATTCTTACTTTTTAATTTAATTAAAAAAAACTTTGAATACTTTAGTACTTATAGTATAAAAATTTTTCAAAATGATTAAAAGGATAAATAAATTATATAGTTAAATAAATTAAAGTTCTCGATGGTGAGCATCACGTAACGCCGATCGCGCGCGACGCTTGTATGACACATTGTTACACCGCTCCTGCGCCAATAAGAAGTTTATTAACTCATTCTTTTTTAACTTGATCAATTTTAATGGGGGAAAAATATGTTAGATATATTATAGTAATAATTATAGGTATAATCTAGTAATATTTAAATAAAATTATGAAACAACTTTGTCAAATAGAATTTGTTTTAAAAAATTAAATTGGGCTTAGCAAGATAAGCATGTATATGCTGTCCCTGCTCGGATCTGGTTTAGATTTTTACAATAAGTTGTTTACAATAATGTTTACAATAAGTTACAATAAGTACATTAATGTAAAATTTTCCAAAACATTATCTTTCATTTAAGTTTTCTAAGAGGGGGTTAGATAGAAAATCGAAAAAAAAATTTTTTTGTGAATTGGTTGACAGATTTTGATGAAAAAATATATGTTATGATTTTCAAAGGTATAATATCTAGAAAAAATTATGAAATTATTTAGTTGAAAAAAAACATGAAGAAAATAATCAAAATTTTTTCTATTTTTTTATGGGATAGGTATATTTCATACACTATCTTTATTTTCTTCATAAGAAAATTTTTGAATACTCTAGTATAACATATCCAATTTTCAAAACAGTTCAGAAGGGTAGTATAATACGTAAATAAAAAAAAATTAAAGATCTTGAGCGCATTACGTGCGACAGACCGTGCGTGTGCTGTGTCTCGCTTTAAAAAAAAAAACTCGGAATTTAAAATATTGAGTTCAGTAAAATGGCGGCAATAATTGCGAATTGTTTCGAATCGCATCATTCCCAATAATTGCCCCAGTCAATATTTTAAATCCTATGGCACAACTTAATTGAAAACTAATCTGAAAACTAATTAACTGAAAACTAATTAATTGAAAAATCTATGCAATTTTCCATTCTTTAATGAAAATGGGAATATTTGAAAATAAAAGTGTTGAAAATTGGATATGTTATACTAGAATATTCAATGATTTTTTACGAAAAAAATAAAGATACTGCATGAAGTACATTTACATAAAAAAGAATCGAAAAAAATTCGATTACTTTTTTCATGTTTTTTTTTCAACTAAATAATTTCATAATTTTTTCTGATATTATACCTTTGATATAATACCTTTGAAAACCATAACATAAATTTTTTCATCGAAATTGGTTGATCAATTCACGAAAAAAATTTTGCCGATTTTCTATGTAACTCCCATAACTTACACAAAAAACTTAATTGAGAAATAATATTTTGAAAAATTTTACATCAATCTAACTCATTTTAAAAATCTCAACTAGATTCGAGCAGGAACAACATACATATGTTTAGGCTGTTAAGGCCAATTTAACAATTTTTTAAGAACAAATTCTATTTAACGAAATTATTCATTAATTCTGTTTAATTATGTTAAAACATTATTAAATTGAACAATATATACAGGGTGTTTGACAATTGTGGGGACAGTTTTCATGGGCAGCTACAACGGACTAAACTAAGGCGGAAAGTCCTGTAGCATTTTTAAGTTTTCGCAATAGTCAACGAGATATTAATTTTTAAAGATTGCCCAATACGCGCGTTCGCCCAGCCTTCTACTGGCAAGTGTACGCCCGTTGCTAACTCGACGCTCGACTCGCGGGGAGTAGAGAGTAGGCGTAGCCAACGCGCCGAGTGATGGCGAGACTCACGGTATGCGCGGCGCGGGACGCTTGCCAATCCGCCAGTTTAATCCGCTGTAGCTGCCCATGAAAACTGTCCCCACAATTGTCAAACACCCTGTATATACAGGGTGTCCGGAGGTTAAAAGTAAAATTTTTGTGAGCAGGTAGAGCACGTCAAGTTGAATAAAAAAACCCTAAACCATTTTGCAGAATTCGTAATAGTTAACGAGTTATTAATTATAGAAGATCGCCGTATCAGTGCGCGCGGCAGAATAGGACCGCCTCAGCCAGACACTGGCTCGCCCGCGTGGGGCTGGCTCGACCGGCCGTCGCCGCGCCGTTGCTAAGGACGCGAGGAGTTGTTTAGCAACGACGTGGCGACGGCCGATCGAGCCGGCCCCACGCGGGCGAGCCAGTGTCTGGCTGAGGCGGTCCTATTCTGCCGCGCGCACTGATACGGTGATCTTCTATAATTAATAACTCGTTAACTATTGCGAATTCTGCAAAATGGTTTAGGGTTTTTTTATTCAGCTTGACGTGCTCTACCCGCTCACAAAAATTTTACTTTTAACCTCCGGACACCCTGTATATATATACATACAGGCTGGACCATTTTAATCGAGGACGACATATATCTCAACAAGAATGCTTGATCGTGAAAAAAGTTTCAGACAAAAGTTGTAGGGTACAAAGGGGGACATTGGTGACCTTGAATTTGATCTTGACTCAAGGTCAAAGGTCATTTGAAGGTCAACTTTAAAATTTTAAATGGAAACCCCCATTTTTTACTACGGTAATCGAAAGAGCAGAAAATTTTACGTCAAAAAGTGCATGATCATTTGTGGGTTAAATTGATCCTTAAGGGGGTCACTTCAAGGTCAAAATGTATTTCTTCTGGTTTCGTCGGGAAAATTGAATGCAATGACTTATCAAGTAAAACCTAAGGTTATAACTGACGTTGACCTCAGAATCAAAGTGAAAGGACACTGATAGGTCATTAAAAATTTCCAACAGAAATAATGTTTGACTATCCAAATAATCAAAATAACCCCTGAACCATAAGCCCTGAGCATTAAACTGACTTTAGGTCCAAGGTCAAAGGTCGCTGAAAGGACAGTTTGAAATTTCCAGAAAAACTCAAAAAACCAAGCGACCCCTAATACGCAACAGACAACCTAACTCTTAAGCTCTAAACCCCAAACAATGAGAGGCAAGGGGATTCACGTTAATAAAGCGCCCCAAACAGTGAGAGGCAAGGGGACTCACGTTAATAAAGCATCTCAAACAGTGAGTGGCAAGGGGACTCACGTTAATAAAGCACTCCAAACAGTGAGAGGCAAGGGGACGGAACTGTTGTGTAAGGTGCCTAGGGTTGGTGAGTTTAGACTTTAAGGGTTAGGTTGCATGTCTGTTGCGTTAGGAGTTGCTTAGTTTTTTGAGTTTTTCTGGAAATTTCAAACTGTCTTTTCAGCGATCTTTGACCTTGGACCTAAAGTGTTTAGTGCTCAGGGCTTATGGTTCAGGGATTATTTTGATTATTTTGATAGTCAAACATTATTTCTATTGGAAATTTTTAATGACCTATCAGTGTCCTTTCACCTTGATTCTGAGGTCAATGTCAGTTATAACCTAAGGTTTTACTTGATAAGTCATCACTGCATTCAATTTTCTCGACGAAACCAGAAGAAACACATTTTGATCTTGAATTGATCCCTTAGGGATCAATTTAATCCACAAATGATTATGTACTTTTTGACGTAAAATTTTCTGCTCTTTCGATTCGATCGCCGTAGTAAAAAATGGGGGTTTTCATTAAAAATTTTAAAGTTGACTTTCAAATGACCTTTGACCTTGAGTCAAGATCAAATTCAAGGATCGAATGTTCCCCTTTGTACCCTACAACTTTTGTCAGAAACTTTTTTCACAATCAAGCATTCCCGTTGAGATATACAGGGTGTAACAAAACAAACGTTTGTCTGTAAAATGTCGTATTCCCGACTTAATTCTAAGACGATTTTTCCTTTACCATAATTTTATCCGATGCTTAGTTTTTGACTGAGAAAGAGAAATGTTTAATGTATTACGGGACGCGTACAGAAGGTAGTCAGGGCCTGTATTGAACGGCGCAACTCACCGTTCAGTACAGGCACTCACAGCTATTTACTCCGCGCGAAATATGTCACTAAGTAATACAAATATCACGCATATGTACACGTCTCGCCCCTTTCTCTCTACCACTCTCTCTCTCTCTCTCTCTCTCTCTCTCTCTCTCTCTCTCTCTCTTGTAGACATTCGATGTCTTCCTTCTGAGTTGGAAAGAGCAAAATAACTTTACGGCCATGAATTCCAACGTGATTCCCTTGTCGTTAATCCACACGGAGAGTAACACATCACAAATGTTTTTCACATAAATTGTGTCGCATTTACGCGAATTTACTCACGCACACTTAATCGATTTACGAACGAATCTATCTATTCGTTATTACTAAGAGTTACCGATTAGTTATTTAGCGACAATTCCAGAATGATAATTATATCAGAAAATAAACACACGCAATCTTTTTTATAGTAATCACAAATATTTCATTCTTTCATAAATTATACATATCGCATATCAATACGTTCACGGATTTACTCACGCACTTGGTCGATTTTTACGCACGAATGTATTGATTTATTACTATTAATCACTACTGATTAATCACTCGGCAACTAAAAATTATTCTACAGAAAGAAACACGTTGCAATCACACGGTAATCATAATTATTACAATTGCACAATACACGGATTTACTCACACACGCGTGTTATACACGCGTGTTATACACAAAATACGTTATACACAGGACACGTTATACACGGCACGGAGGCTGTTCGATGACAACAAACAGTTCATAGATTACGACAGCGTTGGTACTGAGTGCGTTCGCGTTGTCGCTCACAGCGCTTTTAAGGCCGATTCTAGACAATAGAGTCGTAAGTCGTAGGCCGCAAGAAATTAACCAATCATAATCGACTATTCTTTTCACATTCGACTGTGATTGGTCAATTTCTTACGGCTTAAGGCTTACTTCACCTATTATAGACCGAGGYTAAGCGTGCAAGCGAACGGATCAATAACGATGTCGACACGTATAACATAGATGACTCTGGCGCGAAACGCTATCATATCCTGTAATTGGCTGAAGCGTTCGCCTTGAGAATTCAATAATTACAAAAACATGTATTATAAAATGTAATTGTAGAATATTCATTTTTTTCATAACATAAGAGAACGTTAATTCATCGCATCGGAGTGTTTTAATCCCTCTCTTGGCTTTTCTTACATTTCTACAAAACTAATTTTATTTTTCGTTGCCAGCAATTAAACAACTAGGAATAAATTTATTTTTGATTTTTTCTGGCAAATTTATTGACGTTTCGACTAGACGCTTTTTAGTCCTAATCAAGTGTTGAATATTAATAAGTTAAATTGCTTAGCAATTTAATTTATTAATATTGATCACCGAGGCTGTGATGATATTCTTCGCAATAACAATTATAAGTTAGTTATACGTCTTTTTCAAGCGACATTAAATAAACACACTATATTTGAGATTAGGACCGATTTTGAAATAAACAAATACAAATATCATAGAAGGCTAAACTTATAATAAATAAACTTATAATTGTTATTGCGAAGAATATCATCACAGCCTCGGTGATCGAATTGGTAGGACGCTCGCACGGATTGCTTGAGATCCGGGTTCGAATCCCGGCTGAGGTGTTATTTTTCGCAATAATTTCTTTACAGATTTTCGGGAAAAGAGGGGATACAATAGATGCTTGTTAGCATCAAAATTATTAAATTGTTTATCAATTTAATATGTGAGTCGGATGTCGTGTGGCTCCGTGCGAAAGCGACGGACTCATAAGTGAGGCGTCGTAAGACTCGCGAATTCAAATCCACGCATTTCGCACATACGGATTTTAATCCGTAATATTTAAAACTCCAGTATCGAGGTCTCAAGCCCAGAGGAGGACGACTGGGTGTGGGGATAACAAACCCTCCTCGTAGATTGATACTCGTCACGGGCTACGTGATTTTAGAGGTTACTCATACAATCTCAGCTTTGCTGAGCAAAAAAGATCGTCGACTGTGCGGAAAAAAGGTGTAAGGACAACTTTGCTGCTGCCTTGCGCTCTCTCTTAAAAAGATATAGATTCTAAGGCTGTTTCTCGAAACCTGGGATCTAGCAGTAGAAAGGGTGAGCAATCTTCTAAGCCTGGTGTCGAACACTAGGCTGGAACTGCTAGCTCTGTTAACTAGCGGGGTTACAGAAGATTTTTCAGATCTAGGTGACTCTAGGGCATTTCGTAGATCCACCCGCCAACTCGTTACTACTACTAYTACTAATATGTGAGTCGATTGTTTCCAATGTTGTGCACTGTGTTTCAAGTCCGACGAATTGCGGYGCGCAGTTCGCATGAACAGGAAATGTAAAAAGATTCACAAATTATAATTAGGCACCAAGATCCGCCGCAGTGTATACTGCAAGACCGACATTTAGCCTTCTATGATATTTGTATTTGTTTATTTCAAAGTTGGTCCTAATCTCAAATATAGTGTGTAAAAAAATAAGTTTATTATAAGTTATTTTGACAAAATGTTCAAAATTACAAATGAAAAATGTTCCACGTAAAAATATATTGGTCGCTCTGAAAAGAACGAATTGCTTTTGATTGCTCTAAAAAGAACGGATTATCTTGCTCGCTTTGAAAAGAGCGGATTGAACATTTTACAGCAGGTGCTCAAAATGACCACCGTCCATCCTGACGCAAGCTCTCATGCGTTTTAGCAAGTTTTCTTGAACGTTGTTCATAACATCTTCTTCGATGGCCCAAATAGCGTATCGCAATCTCGTATCTAAATCATTAATATTCTCGGGAAGCGTTTTATTTTTTCTTTACAATATCCCCATAAAAAGAATCGAGAGAATTGAGATCCGGGGATCTTGCAGGCCAATGTATTGGTCCATTGGTCCACCGTCCCATCCAGCGTCTAGGAAACTGCTCGTTCAGATAATTTATGACAATTCTAGCGTTGTGCGGTCCAGCACTGTCTTGTTGAAAAACAATTTTGTTTCTCTCCAATAACGGTACTTCTTCTAAAATCTGGCAGATTTTCTCTTAGAAGTTCCACATATCTTTCGCCAGTTAAGATATTCGGAAGAACTATTGGTCCTATTTCAGTTCCCATGATTCCAGCCCACAGATTTCTCTTCCAGCGAATTTGGAAGCTTCTGAGTCGCGTGGCAGTGGGATTTTCGTCGCTCCCCCGTGCGGTAGACACTGTAACTCGTCGCGAGGGTCGCGGCGGAGAAATCGACCTCCCGCGAAAGAGATATAAATAGTATTAGACGATCGATATTGCGCTCAATAATTCTTCAATTTCGGAGATCTAGCGATCGAAAAAAAAAAATCCTTGAATTATTCAAGACTATCAAGGGCTATAAAAATATTATCAAGATGATATGGCGTACATGAACGAAGAATATTTCGATATATTGATGGCAATTGGCGAGTGCCATGGACAGTATTACATGGCTGCAAGACGATATGCTGAATTATATCCAAATCGAGCAAGACACCCATCGGCTCCCGTCATACTTCGAGCAGCTCAGAGATTATTCGAAACTGGCAGTGTCCTCGTGAACAAACACGATACCGGCAGAAATCGTGAGGCAAGAAACTTGCGGAATACCAAGACAGTTTTACGTGCTTTCGAGTAGAATCCTGAATTGAGTGTTCGGGTCGTCGCTCGAGAGCATAATTTGTCTCACAACTGTACATAGGATATTGCAAGAGGAAAAGTTGCATGCATTTCATTATACACACGTGCAACATTTGCGACCAGAGGATTATCAGGCAAGGAAAACATTCTGCGAATATTTTTTGAGAGAAACAGCTCGAGATCTCAGATTTCCTTCTCGTGTGATATTCAGCGATGAGTCGCTATTCACACGAGAAGGAATTTTCAATTCGCACAACATGCATTTGTGGAGCGACGAAAATCCCACTGCCACGCGACTCAGGAGCTTCCCCAAATTCGCTGGAAGAGAAATCTGTGGGCTGGAATCATGGGAATTGAAATACTAGGACCAATAGTTCTTCCGGATATCTTAACTGGCGAAAGATATGTAGAACTTCTAAGAGAAAATCTGCCAGATTTTAGAAGAAGTACCGTTATTGGAGAGAAACAAAATTGTTTTTCAACAAGACGGTGCTGAACCGCACAACGCCAGAATTGTCACAAATTATCTGAACGAGCAGTTTCCTAGACGCTGGATGGTTCGGTATGGACTAATACGTTGGCCTGCAAGTTGGCCCCGGATTTCAATCCCCTCGATTTTTTTTATGGGGATATTGTAAAGAAAAAATTTATAAAATGCTTCCCGAGAATATTGATGATTTAGAGATTGCGATACGCTATTTGGGCAATCGAAGAAGATGTTATGAACAACGTTCAAGGAAACTTGTTAAAACGCATGAGAGCTTGCGTCAGGATGGGCGAGAACGTGTATATATGCGTGATATTTGTATCACTTGGTGACGTATTTCGTGCGAAATAAACAGCTGTGAGTGCCCGTACTGAACGGTGAGTTGCGCCGTCCTTGACTACCTTCTGTACGCGTCCCGAAATATGTTAAATATTTCTCTTTCTTACAAGGGAGGTTAGGCTACCCGGAAATTCAGAAAATTCTGAAACTTTGTGTGCATGTAAAGTAGTTCATCCGTAACACAAAACTATTTTTCATTCGTGCGGAAAAACGGTTTGAGGATGTGAAATCATCCCTCAAATGTAGAGCGGCTTTTCACTTTCCTCAATTTATCTCGAAAAAGATTAGAGATATTACAAAATAGTTTATACAAAAATTTTATAGAAAAACGTTCTCTATTTATTTATATTAATAGAATTTTTAAAAACTAATTTATTAAAAAAATTGTTTAACAAATGTATACAACAAAATTTTTTTTAACAATTATATTAATGTAGGTAAATAGAGGTGTTCTTACTATAAAACTTTTATATAAAACATTTTTTGATATCTTCAATAGTTTTCGAGAATTTTTTGAATATTTCTATRTTGCAGTGCAACGTGACATTTTGAAAATTTTGTAGAATGTTTTGAATTTCATTATGCACTTCAATTTCAAACGGCGTTACAGGTGTCTGTGTTATACTCGCAATTTGAAATGTAGTCGCTAACATGTTTATTACGTTTGCAACATTAACAGATGTCATTTTTAAGAGAAGTGTATGAAACAATGATCACGGAACTGTTTTAAATAGAATAGTGATCTCTTATAGTTGTAAATGACACTGGGAATAAAGTGTTTCTTCGGGCATATTTACATTACTCAAAAGACGCGTTTATATAAACTTATTTACCAAATAGATAATCAAAGACTATCAGTTGCATCATTTCACTTTTTTGCGATAGTTCAATCTTTGTTCGAAAACACTATCCTTATTTGTTATGTCGTTTGTAAAAACATTTCGGAAAACTTTCAATTATTTAAGCAAGAGCACATACTGTCTTTAAACATGACACAATATGTACTTACAACTCCATGAAAAATAAAACTTATTAAAACTAATCAGCAACATACAATACTTGAAGTGTTATTTTATTAAATTATTTTACAAACCGCACGATAAATAAGATAAAGATAATATTTTGTCGAGCAAAGATTGAACTACTATCGCAGGTGGGAAGCGAGTGTAGAGAAAGGTGGAACAAATGCAGATCAATTGACATTTATTACGGAATATGTACTGCAAAAGTTTGAAGAAGCTTGTGATAGAAGATCCATTGTTCACGATATTAATTTACGATTATGGGCCTTGGAGGCAAAAGATCAAGTAGACCTATCCCAATTTAAGGCAAAATGGTGGATTTGGAAATTCAAGAAAGTACATGGAATTGTTTCTCGCAAGATAACAACATTCAAGACGCGATCTACGCTTTAAAATACTGGTAACCTACAAAATAAAATCGCTGAATCATTTGTTTCTAATGTAAAGTTTAATATTCCATCTATCGGAGTTGAAGAAATTTATAATGCAGACGAGAGTGGCTTTAACCTTGAAATACATTCTGGACGAACATTGGCAAAATCAGGAGTGAAAACAATAGAAGCGATAGTTCAATCGGTATCTTCTACGACACATAGCTACACTATAATACACTATTATTTCGGCAAGTGGACGTCTTCTTTCACAACTGTATATAGTTTTGAAGGAGTCTACGGGAACATTTGGTACAAGAGTGCAAGAAACTTTGTTCCGTCCAGTTAACATTTACATCCAAGCTTCAAAATTAGGAAAACTCACGTCTGAACATTTCAAAACTTGGTTTAGCGAAGTGTATCTATCAAATACTGGTCGTAAAAGCATGCTACTACTCGTGGACAGGACATTGCCCGAACCAGCTAGAACAGTTGATTCCACAAGACAAAAAAGTAAAATTTTTAACTATCCCAAAAAAGACGACGGGTTTCATTCAACCTTTAGATGTGTTTGGATTCCGAGTCTGGAAAAATTTTGTGCGAACATTTTCGGATAATGTAATTCTTCAAGGAAGAGATGTCATTTTGCACTCGCGTAACGAAATAATTAAATTGCAATCACTAACCCATAATCAACTTTCTTCGCTCAGATTCAAAAATCTTTTCCACAATGCTTGGTTTAAAAGCGGATATCTAGAAACGCATCCCGGCGAATTTCAAAATCCTGTAGATTTCTGTTACTTTAGAGATGAAAAGCATATACCTAAATGTAGTATTTGTGGGATGGCCGCTTTTATACACTGTGCATGGTGTGGCGAGTATTTCTGTTTTCAACATTTCTATGAAGAATATCATTACTGTACCAATTACAATCCATAATTTTAATTCTGCTTAAGGGTTTAGGGTTTAGGCTACACACGAAACGTCAAGTTTATTTTACTATTCTATGAAATGTTTTATTCAATTTGCATATACTTGTAATAAATTTTTGAGATGTTATACTGAAATTTTATGTGTTAGTCAATAAGGCAAAGAAAGTAAAATTCAGATATGGCATTCAATTCGTGCGTTAAAATTATTTAAATTTTCCTTTTGTCAAAGTCTTTTGATTATGGAAAATTATTGCAAACTATTCTCACGTATAACGTGCATGACTACTCCGCACTGTGCTTACGTAAGTGAGTGATACGTGCGTAATACATTACAATATGCACTATAAAATGCAATATAAATATGCTCAATGATCTCTCAAGTCACGTTGCACTGCAACATAGAAATATTCAAAAAATTCTCGAAAACTATTGAAGATATCAAAAAATGTTTTATACAAAAGTTTTATGGTAAGAACACCTCTATTTACATTAATATAATTGTTGAAAAAAATTTTGTTGTATACATTTGTTAAACAATTTTTTAAATAAATTATTTTTTAAAAATTCTATTAATATAAATAGATAGAGAACGTTTTTCTATAAAATTTTTGTATAAACTATTTTTTAATATCTCTAATCCTTTTCGAGATAAATTGAGAAAAGTGAAAAATCGCTCTACATATGAGGGATGATTTCACACCCTCAAACCGTTTTTTCGCACGAACAAAAAATAGTTTTGTGTCATGGATGAACTACTTTACATGCACGCAAAGTTTCAGAATTTTCTGAATTTCCGGGTTGCCTAACCTCCCTTGTCAGTCAAAAACTAAGCATCGGATAAAATTGTGGTAAAGGAAAAATCTTAGAATTAAGTCGGGAATACGACATTTTACAGACAAACGTTTGTTTTGATACACCCTGCATGTCGTCCTCGATTAAAATGGTCCAGCCTGTATAAGGGCGACATTTTCTAATTCATACCGATCATACTTTGCTTAGGTATCTTTTAAAGATTAAAAAGGACAGTTGGCGTGCTCGTTAGAGAAGCTTCAGCAATATAACTTTGAAATGTATCATCGAAAATGCATGGAAACGCTAATGAACCTTCCAGACTTTCATGTCTTGAAGCAAAATATTGTTTCAAAGTGGAAGTTCAAAATGTCTTAAGAGAAGAAGAAATAGGTCATTTTAGAAGGAAACTTGTCTGAAGAGTGGCGGAAAGAACAATTGGAGAATCAAATTGTTTCGATTTTTTTGCGGGGAATAGAACATAATTGTCGACTCACTTGGGAGGAGATTGTCGGGAATATCTTCTAAGATTTATTGGTCTTATTGGGATGCGTTAGTTGTGCAGAATGGAGTACTCTATAAGAAACTCCGAAAAATCCAGTATCTTGTAGGTTATCGTTCCTCAGAAATGTACTAAGTGGATATTGGAAGAGGCTCGCGATACTTTGGAGGCTATTTTGGAATAAACACTATCCTGGTTTTGAAAACGCTTTCACTGGGTAACTTGTAAGAAGGATGTTGAGGATTGATGTAAGTCCTGCAAGATGTGTGTTGCGAGAAAGGATCCTCTAGATAAAGGAAAGTCCCCTATGCAAATTTTTAATACAAGAGTCTCTTTCGAGAGATTACAAATAGACATTTTATGTTTTTCTACTTCAAGAAACAGATATCTTCTCGTCATTGTGGATTGTTTTAAATGGGTGGAAGCTTTTCCTTTAAAAAACGTAAGACACTTCACGATTGCGGATGTGTTTGTAAATCATATCTAAGCACGGAGTCCACTAAAATTACATACTGATCAAAGGAAGACTTTTGAATCACGATTGTTCCAGGAATTGTTAGGAATGCTTAGAATCAAAACAACTAGGACTATTGCTCTTCATCCACAATCTGATAGACAAATAGAGAAAGAGACAGTATTATTTTAGACAATACTTCAATATCGAAGTTCATTGAAGAAAATCAAAGAAATTGAGATCGGTTCCAATGTTTCTTCTTATATGTTTCTTGCCTATAAATCATCGAAACACTAAGGTCACCAATGTAACTCTCGCAAAACTTTATTTTAGATGAAATTTAAATTTGCCTTTGGGTTTATTGCGAGGTTCTTTACTTAGTAATGAATATTCTAAGAATGTTGACAAATATACTTGGAACTCACAAAGGAAAATTAGACGAATTTCATCAGAATGTTAGAGATCGAATGAAAATGAAGTTTAATAGAGAATAAAGGACATCATGAAAAAAGCTAGGTATTGTTTTTTTGAACAGAGAGTTTGGCTTTATAATCCTCGTAGGAAGAAAGGAAAAAAAAAACTCCTAAATTACAGAAAAGGAAGATTCCACGAGATAGTGAAGAAATTAAGTGATGTTGTCTGTTGCATTCGGCGTTCGAGTAGACATAGAAATAAGGTCGTACATTTGAATAGGTTAGCGTTTTTTTTATGAAAGAAAAGAGTAATATAGGGAAAGAAACCGAAACGTTTATTAAATAAAACTGTTAGAATTTATGTTTTCTTTACAGGGAGCCGAAACTCCAAAAGTTCTCGAAAAAAGGAAATCGAAAGGGGAAGAATTAAGATAGAAGCGACACAGGAAGATTAAGGAAAAAGAAATTAAAAAGTCCGCTTTACACGATTTTTTTGATCCGTGGTTTTTCCCGTAGGGCTTACAATAAGTACTAAGGCGGGAACTTAGGAAATTTCTTCTCCTTAAGGAATCTTCTTAAGGGAGAGACATTGGGTTCTTGTCCGAAAATTTTAGAAGACATGAAGAGGAGAATGAGACCCAACAATCGACGTAAGGAGCGTGTGTAACTCAAGAGTCTGTGACAACAGTCCAGGGAGAGCAGGAAGTCAAGAAACGTCGGAGAAAGTGCTGGATTATCTTGGTTGTCGGAATGACATCCTGAAAGGGTGGGAAGGCAGTGTTGCGTCACGTTTCGGCGATGTCGTTTAGTCTTAGGAGCGGCTAACCACGGGAAATCGATTTTGAAAAATGAAGAACAATCCTGTTAATGATTGTTGATTTTGATTTTGAAAATTGAGTTCGACGTGTAAAATAAAAGTTTTTTTTTTTTATTCTGAGAAGTTCTTTCTTGTTGTTACTTCTACGTATGTTGTGATCGTGCGCGCCGCGAGTGTAACAATATTATATAAAATTCTTTACGAATATAATCACAACAAATGTCTATGGTCTTCACAAAGCAATTTGTATTGGAATAAAATGTTTTTTGTTATTTTTTGTAGGGCAGAAATAATATCTTTTTTTTTATTTTGTTTTGTAGGGATCGTATGTCCATTACTACGTCGTCATGATCTTGTCTTCGAGAATGGTTCACTGTAACTGTTAGAGCCTCTAGTCAGGGGAATGTTTTGATCCGTAAAGGTCAAAGGCTTGTTATGCCGTTGAGAGAGAAAAATATTGTGACGCGATAAGGATGGAATCGAACCTGGATCTTCTGGAGAGTAGACTATCGCACTATGCTACGGCCACCTTGTGTTATTGTTTATGCGAATCGTATAGCAAATTCGTCAACGGCGAAAATGTAGAGATGGTAGTCCTACAGTCTATTACTAAAAAAACTGACATTTAGTGAATACGTGAGTCATCTGTTCACGATTTGAACGTTTTAGCATTCGGCAAATTGACTTTACACTTCGGTCTTCTAGACTCGATATCCCCCCTCTATAAATTTTTTTAAGGACAGGGAATTATCCTCAGAAAAGTACAATACATTCTCCCGGAAACAGGCATGATAGAAACGGTCTGGACATAAGTGACTCATAGTTCTAAGAGTGCATTCAGAGAGTTATTTAATGCGTCATTCTATCTTTATCGTTCATTATATATAAAATAAAGATAATGTAACAATTTTGATAGTGCACTTTCCAAATGTAGGCTAAAACTCCTGATCTTTTATTATATAGCATATGAATTGTCATTAGAAGCAAAAGATGAAATATTTTCTTGCAAAATACTTTAAAATAAAAAACATTTTTTCGATAAATATATGTACAGGGTGGACCATCTGAAGTGATCCAGTCAAATATCTCGAAAACTAGTAGGGATAGGGAAAAATGTTTCGTATGAAAAGTTTAGGGTTACAAGGGGGAAGTATGGTACTGACCTTGAAAAAT
>JANQDE010000200.1:156762-182698 GCA_037157785.1 Cephalotes varians
GCTGACAACATAATATGCCAGTATCGCTGATCGTTTGCTCTCGAAATTTAATTATCTGATTGCTTGTATAAACACTCATGTTGCTGCATTCAATAACGCGTTTTACTTCAATGTTAGCAAATGTACAACAAACATTTAACAACACATGCAGTGCATTAATTTGCTTAATATGATGAATCACGCTTGGCTATCTGGGTAAATTACTTTTCGATTTAAAAGAAATTCTGAAACGTTGGTTAAATCATAAATATATTTCCGCTCACACCCACACAATTTTGAATTCCTCTAATGCAATTTTGCCGAGGGCTTACGGATTATCCAAAATCCACAAACCTGGTTATCCGCTGAGAATCATTGTTTCCGACTAGAAGTCCTTTACACAATTTAGCTTCATTTCTACATAAAATCTTATGCATAAGCTTACCGGCTCTGCCCAGTTGCACAAACAACAGTTTCGATCTCATAAAAAGCTATCGGATTTACACATTCCGGATGATTTCAGTTTCGTTTCTTTGGACGTGAATTCCTTGTTCACTAATGTCCCTTTAGATCTTATCATTGACATCGTAAAAGAAAAATGGTCTTACATTTCCAAGCACACAACTCTTCCGGAAAACGAATTTATCTACGCAAATTTCCTTAATTCCACATATTTCCTCTTCAACAATAAATATTATAAACAAACCTATGGAGCCCCCTGGGTTCTCCCCTTTCGCCCATGGTTGCTGATTTGATCATGCAATCATTGGAGTTGCAGACCATAAAAAAACTGGAACCTTCGTTCCTATTTTTTATTTTAGATATGTGGACGACATCGCGCTAGCTGCTCCCACTTTCTATTTAAACAACCTGTTACTTACTTTCAATTCCTTCCATCCAAGACTCAAGTTCACCATGGAGATCGGTGGTGATGTAAATTTTTTAGATCTCACATTAACAAAAAAAGATGGCCGTTTAATTTTCAATTGGTATCGGAAACCAACGTTTTCCGGATTTCTTAATTTTCATTCTCAACACCCATTTCTACATAAAAAAGGTACAATTATGAGTTTAATTGATAGGATTATCCTATTATCATACTCTGAATTCCATAAAGACAACTTTGACCTTATCATCAACATCCTCATGGACCTTGGCTATCCCCTCAATCTAATCTTTTCTACCATAAAACGAAAACTACATTGTAGATTCCAAATTCATGGTTCCCAAAAAAAACCGAACCAAAAAAATTCATAAGTCACCAATTCACAATCTTTTTTCACTATACCATATGTTTCCTATATAGCTAAAAAATTCATACAATTCTTTAAAAATATCTCTTTTTGCAAATTGTCTTTTTCTTGCCTCAATAAACTAAATAAATTCATAAAAGTACACAAAGACCAACTACCCACTTCTTATCGTTCCAATATCGTGTACAAAATCGATTGTTCTAATTGCGATGCATTTTACGTAGAACAAAGTAAAAGATTATTAAAAAAACAGAATTAGTGAACATAGAAATATCAAAAGAAATTCCAACCAAGTATCCGTCATTACGAATCATAGAAGAACTTTTGAATACACGAATTTGATTGGGGCAATGTGAGAGTGTTGGACGAGGAAAATAATTACAAAAAACGCCTCATTTCAGAAATGATTCACATTAAAAATCAAAAGTGTGGTCTAAATTCGCAAAATGATACAGAATTACTCAACCCTTTGTATCATGATCTCATCCAACAATTTCATTAGTTTCTTTAGAAAAGTTCTATTATTGTCGTCCAATCCGATGTTTGTTTGTTGTATATGGAGGAGAGTGATGTTTACACCGACACATACTTTTAGTCACTTATCGTCATTTTAATTATGTATTGTACTGCGTACACATCTCTTCGATCGTTACTCTCTTCCTCATAATGTAAGTTCCATTTACGGATTATTAATTTATTTTCATTTTATTTTATTTTTTATTTATTTATTTATTTATTTTTATTTATTTGATTTTATTTTATGACTTTCTTATTTACATTTCCTTTTTATTTATGTTCCACTTTTCTATTACATAAACAGTTTTAAATTCATGACTTCCTGACTGACTTTTACAACTTGACCTTGTGTGGAGGAGCGATCTGAGATGTTAAACCATTATAATTTATATCTGCACTGAAGAGGACTCAAATCTGGAGTCGAAATGTTTGCTGCAAAATATACCAACTTGTCACCAAAACTAAGTTGTAATTATTTATTCTACAACTATACGCACTAAGCAGTTGCATCGGCAATTTCTCTTGTTTATTAGGATTTAAAAAGATCTATTTACTGATCTTATCAGTTTGATCTTGGATGGCATCGTTCTGGTCAAGATTATGTCAGTTTTTTAAAATGGAACTATTTTTTATTACATATTCTTGTAGTTTAATTCAAGAACTTTCCAAAACACTACAGGATGCATCACCAAAATCCGGACAAATCGAACAATTTCTCTAAACGAAATTTTATTAACGAAAAAATTGAATATTACAAAAAATTCTTTTACATATTACGTAATGAGTCTCTACAGAGTATAATTATTCAATATAGCCCCTATCAGCTTCAATTATGGCCTCTATTCTCGATCTGAAGCGTTCGCATGCACGTTGTAGTATAACGCTGTCTATATCGATAAATGCTGCTTCAATAGCGGTTCTTAATCTGCATTTATAGAAAAAATACTTGTTGATTAAAAAATTCCTGAAAAAGGCTTCATTTTAGCTGTTCTAAATGGATTTCCCCCCTTAATGATGTTACGTTGGGATGCCTGGACTTGTTGGTGACCCTTTCAACGCTGCACACGTAGTAGTCCAAGGAATTTAAATCTGGGCTATTAGGAGGCCAAAATTCCTTGGACCAAAACATATCGATATTGTCTGAGAGCCAGTTTTGGATCAAATGGCTCGTGTGAGCCAGTGCACCGTCCTGCATAAAAACATATGGTCTTCCAGTTTCCATCCACGACTTCACTACACTCGCCAGAACGTTCACATACACTTCTTTAGTGACCGTTTCCTTATTTAAAAAAAAATACGGTAGCATGACATCACCCTTACTGGACACAACACCCAGCACGTGAACATTGGCCGGACATTTTGTTCTGGTAATAATGGGGACACTCTCAGGGTTGTGGGTGAGCCAACGGTCATTCCTTCGGTTGATCTTGGTATCCACAGTAATCCGTTGGTGATAATTGCGGCTCTTCGATTATATTCTCTGCCTGGTGTCGGCCACAGCCATTTTGAGTTTATAACTGTTTACTAGAAGCATCAGGCTTACTCAATCGCCAAGAGTGACGTTTGGCGGAAGAATGGAGGGAAATATGGAAGGAAATTTAAATTGAAATTTGTCCGGATTTTGATGACGCACCCTGTATAATGAAGTTTATTTTCATTCATAAGTACTTTTCGAATTAAGAAGTTTAAAAGTTATAGTAACGTCAGCATTAGCATTAGCCAAAATACTGTAATTTTTTGATGACAAATGTTTTAAAATCGAAATAAAACCAATGTTAGAAATAAACCCAATTTAATAAAATCAATTTAGAAAAAATTCATTAAATTTACTTCGACCCGACTCGATAAAATTACGAGTTATCGTAATTCCGAGGTATACCATATCTGGAAAAACGCAAAAAAGATTAACAACGCGAAAGTTCGAACGGCGAATGAATAATCATCTTTTCACTATTCATCGAATAAGAAAATAATTCGTCGGTTGCTAGAACAAGACGAATAATAAACAGAATTCGGCATCAAGCATATTCAGGTCCCTTGCCGATTGATAAAACTCTTCTTGTTCAATTTTATTATTATTACACTCTTCAGTTCAATTTTATTTTTCATTATTCAAAAATTAGTACTTGCTTTTGTTCTTCAGATCATTTCTTGTTCTTTATACTTAGCTACCATTTGCTTCGGTAATTAAGGCATCTTTCGGAAGAAGAACAAATATTTCTCTTAATAATGCGGGGATGAGATGATCGACAAAGATTTTATAATGAAATAAAGCGACTTTTCAACGATATATTCCGTAATGAAAACCTGTCTTAGAATCGACTGCCGAACGAACGATAAAGCGCTTCAAAGAAATTGGAAGCGTGAAAAATCATACAATTCCAAGAAGGCCATTGTCGGTGACTATTAAAGAGAAAGCATTGGATGTTGCACAATCCTTTGTCGAAGATCAGAGACTATCCATCTGTAAAGCAATTCAGCAACACGGTACAAGTCGAATGTCTGTGCAGAGAATTTTGATACAAATTAAACTTTTTTATCCATACAAAATTCTTCTTGTACAATAATTAAACGAAGTCCGAGCAGCACAAATTAGTTGGGCAACAGTTAACCAACGGTTGACCAACGTTGGACAACGGTTAGCCAACTAATTTGTGCTGCTCGGGAGATGATTTCGATCGACAAAACGAATTTTGTGAACTCATGATGCAAAGAATTGACGAAGGGCCTAAATTTCTATTCAATATAGTTTTTTTCGGATGAAGCACTTTCAAAATGAATGGTAACGTCAATAAACATAACTATAGCTTATGATCTGATGAAAATCCTCACTAGATTCCATACACAACGTCCAGAAAAATTGAACGTTTGGGTAAGTATCTTAAACAATACATTGATCAGGCTATATTTAATTGAAGGCAATTTGAATCAGCAAATATGAAGATATGCTGAGGAATCAGACATTCTCGGCAATGCAAGCAATAATAGATGAAAGCTTTGCTTAGATATGGTTTCAGCAGGACAATGCAGCCACATTATGGAAGAGAAGTTCGTAATTATTTGAACACAGTTTTCTCTGATCGGTGGATTGACAGAAGAGGAGTGATCACCACGATCGTCAGATTTATCGCTTGATTACTTTTTTCTGGGATCATCTAAAAAGCAGAGTATATAAAACAAAATCTAGAGAGTTTTTGTTATCGAAAAGTGTATTAATTGAACCGGATTTCATTAGGAATGCCATGACAAGTTTTTATGACGAATAACACAGTGTCAAACCGTGAATTGTGCGAATTTCGAACAATTATTATGGTAAATGAGCATCCACAAAATGTGTTTACTACATTGATTATTTTCCAGGTCTCCAAATTCTCGATCTTAATTTGATTGGGTCTCTGCTTTTGCTGGCTGGATTCACGACCGATTTTGCCTTGGCTGGATTTCTCACAAAAGATGTAAATCTGATCGGGTAACTCTATGTAGTACACTTTGAAAAATGCTAATACTGGCGGTAATTTAATATTTATCCCATAACTCAAAAAGTACTTAATGAAAATAAACTTTATTATAACAAATAAAATATATACCGATATGTGAAAACACCACAAATAATTAAAAGTGCGCTAAACGGTCAAAGCTAGATCTTCGTGCAAATGTTTCTTGTGTGAATTTATGTATATTTCTCAAGTTCACCAAACTGCACGCCGAATAAATTTTCGGTCTTGAAACGCAGTCTTAAGTTGAATAAGAATAGTAATATCACGATATTAAATTAATAATTAATTTAATAATAATGATGCTAACAAGCACCTTAATCTCTTTTTTCTCCCCAAATATTGTTGCAAAAATAACACTTCAACCAGGGCCCCCAGCCAACAATATAAATTTTATTATATTGTTTTGAAAAGCTCTTGAATTAAGTTACAAGAATATGTAATAAAAAATAGGGAGTTCTATTTTTAAAAAATTGATGTGATCTTGACCCTTAGCAACGTCACATTGTTTAAAATCAAACCGATAAGATCAGTGAATAGATCTTTTTAAATCCCACAACTTTTCTATAAAATTTATATTTTCCGAGATATTCAGGGATCTCGACTTTTTTGAGGGGCGACTTATTATATGTGTGTCTTACGGGATAGCATAAAGTATCCCATATAAATTAACAAAAAACTTTTTACATCGAGGTAAAAAAATTCTAGAAATCCTCATATATTGTATATTAAACTTGTAAATATTTTGTATTATCTATAAATGATTCATCTGTAAAAGAAAAAGAATAGAAATATGTGGCATTACTGCCTACTCAGTTTATTGTTCATTTTGTCAGATACTTATTTTTACTTATCTTACAAAAAAGTTAATTATTGCGAAATTCAAAACAATATTATAAAAACTGTTATAGCATGATACTGTTGTATCTTATAACTTATATCTGATAACTGTTATACGAGGACTGTTCGATAAGTCCGTGCAAAAATAAAGACATTAAAAAAAAAAAATCTATTTTTACTTTTCAACGTAGTCACCCTTTACCCTCAATACTTGATAACGTCCAACGATTTTCTATTTTTTTTATTCCAACGATTTTTATTCCAACAATTTTATTCAACGATTTTCTATTTTTTTTATTCCATCCATATAGTACGACTTATTCAACTCAAAATAAGTGTTTTATCAATCAAGGAGGGGAAAGGGCTGATGGGAATCGGCGCGATAATTAGTGCGCAAATTGTTAATAAGTAAAATTATTTTAATAGGTATACGTTTTCAACTTTTTGACCATCTTCAGTAACAATAGAAAACAATAGAAATACGCATAAGTTATTCAAGTATATTCAAGATGTGGCTGTCACGAAGTTGAGTTGTTTAATTATTTTTATTGTAATTTGTACCGATAACTTTTGGAAGGCTGATATGGAGCAATTCTATAAAATGTGGAATGAAACCCAAGATATCAAAACCAAAATTATAGACCGATTGAGTAAACAATTAAATGTAATGCAGACAACTCACCTCCAACACCCAGATCATATCCTTAGCTTAAACAAACGGTACACTACAACACGTCGGTGTTATGAGAAAGTCAAACGATGAATGCCAGATCATACTTGAATAATTTATGCGTATTTCTATTGTTTTCTATTGTTACTGAAGATGGCCAAAAAGTTGGCCAAAACGTATACCTATTAAAATAATTTTACTTATTAACAATTTGCGCACTAATTACCGCGCCGATTTCCGTCAGCCCTTTCCCCTCTTTGTTTAAATCATCGGATATCTAGAATCTCCGTATTTTTTATCAATCATTTCATAATTCGATCCAAATTTTTTTCCTGCAAGTCATTTTTCATATACAAATAGTCAACAAACAAATAGTCCAAGGATGCTAAATCTGAAGAGTAAGAGAAATGAGTAAGGGAAACAATTTTGTAGCATAATTCTAACCATTTTGCTGTCGCAATTGCACAATCGGATAAATCGTTCGCGTTAAATGACTGCTAAACACAGACTAAATGACGCAACTATCTACAAATTGGTACACAATCCTTCAAGAGTTGCCAAATGCTCAAAATGGCATTGATAACATACTAATGGTATCATCTCTTAGATTTTGCATAGACTTGCATAGACTTTGCATGGTCAAACAGCCTTGATAAAAGACATTTTCTAGTTTGTACTTATGTTTCTCCAAAGTTTTATTTTTTAATTTTTATTTAAGAAATATGGACCAAGAACAAAATAGTATGACGGTATCAATAAACTTTCCCTATCTCTTATTTATATCTATATGCATTTTTTATTTTTTATTTGTGTAAGTATTATAATTACATTTATTAGGATAAATGAATATATTTGAAATATACTGAGTCGAGCTGTTCGAGATTCGAGAAACCCGAATGATTAGGCTTTGATTGATTTCGGAAGAGCCTCTCGTCTAGCAGTAAAAAAACAAAAACAGTATATATCACGTGTATAACGCTTGATGATGAGATCTCTTGAAGCTTCTCAGCCCACATATACACATATACAAAAAGAAAATAAATATATAATACATACATATTAGCTAATGACAACGGAAAAATCTATCTCGCTATATTTATCGCATTATTATTCTATTCTACATACTTTTAATTCTTAATTATTGCAATAAGTTTATTAAAATAATAATAAAGATTTACGAAAATATGTTAGTGAAATAAATATTATAATATAACTTTGCAAAAAAAATGAAGTTAGCACAGAAAAGAAATTTGCATTCAGTTTAAAATAATTTTATAAATAATGATCTTGCCTTTGAAGACGTCACTGTTGAAATGGCTAAGTGAATTATGAGAGATGTTCAAAAACAGCAAATGTTGAACATCGGAAAGAGAACCATCCTCTATATGAGATAATTCATTACCGCTGAGATCCAATCGTAACAACGATTCGCCGAAATCATTGAAAGCACCTCGTGAAAGAGAACCTATAAAATAAAATAATCATTGAGCATATAACAGCTTAACGTTTGTGTATTAAAAAGATATATAATCATTAAACTAAAATATTTATTAGAAAATAATAAAAGACTTTATGTAGAAGAAAGGGAAGTAACATGACTTTAAGATTTGTTGATTTTTCCTAATTACTATAATAAAAATATTTTTTGAGTTATTTTTTTAAATTAACTAAAATCCTGCTTATCATCTGTAAAAATTAAAAAACTTAAATTAGAATTAAATTTAGATTCAAAATTTAGATTTTTTAAAAATATATCAATTTCGTCATCTTGCCCTCATATAAAAATAAGATAACTTTCAATAGTAGGTAAGATAACAAAATATGAAGTTAAATTATATCACAACAAAATTACCTTTTTAATAAAAGGTACAAAAAAGCGCCAAGTATACGCGCTCAAAGAAGGTCTTAAAAAAAGAACTCTTGCACAAAATATAATATTAATATAATATTAATATACTTGTTTTAATTTGACAATACAAAATGTATGAAATCACAACAAATCTATTTTTGTACAAAAAAAGACAAAAAATTTATCTTCCCTACAAAAGTAGTGATATTAAAAAAATGCGTCAACTATGAAAATGGATGTTTAAATTTTTTCTATAAAAATAATAATATCTAAAAATTATGCTAACTATAAAAACAGACAGTTAAATAAACTAAATCTATTTCTTTATTACTATTCTTTGGTCAGTGTTCATAGTTTGATCTTATGTATAAGATTGTCTTGAGTTTATCTTCAGATACTAATCATTTCATTGATTAGGGAGCATTTGAAGATGAACTTAAAACGATCTTAAAGATAAGATTGGACTATGAATACCAGCCTTTGATATTATTCGCTGCTGTGCGCCGATATAAGATTGCTGTGCGTCTATAAAAAACAATTGCTACATTGCGTCGATACAAAGAAGAAATAGGAAGAAGATAAGCAGATAAGTATTTTGGTACAAATAAATATTTTAATATAAATAAATATTTTAATATAAATAAATATTTTAATACATTTTTTTAATGTATAAATAAGTAATTTTATATATAAATATTTAAATACAACTAAACAAACATTTTCCAAATGAGTATTTTATCGCACGCATGCATGCAGTGAGAAAGAGAGAGAGAGAGTGAGTTAGGCAATTAAGATACATATTCAGTTTGATAAACATAAATATTTTATTTTTTCAAAATACTAAGCGAATAATATCAAAGACTGGTATTCATAGTCCAATCTTATCTTTAAAATCGTTTTAAGTTCATCTTTAAATGCTCCCTAATCAATGAAATGATTAGTATCTGAAGATAAACTCAAGACAATGTTATATATAAGATCAAACTATGAACATCGAAAGAATAATAGTAAAAAAATAGATTTAGTTTATTTAACTATCTATTTTTATAATTGGCACAATTTTTAGATATTATTATTTTTATAGAAAAAATTTAAACATCCATTCTCACAGTTAGCGCATTTTTTTGATATCACTACTTTTGTAGGGAAGATAAATTGTTTGTCTTTTTTTGTACAAAGATAGATTTGTTGTGATTTCATACATTTTGTATTGTCAAATTAAAACAAATATATTAAAACTAAGTACCACTTAGGTTAAAATAAGAAGATTTTTCAATGTAACAAATACAAAGATAGTATCAGATTTTATTTTTTAATTTGGTTATATATAATTAGAGTTGAGTTAGGTATGGCAATTTCGTAACATTTTTTTTAAAGAAGAATTAAAACTACTATTACTTGGTTTAGAAGGACTCTAATAGAAATACAAAGATACGTACCATTTAGGTTTTATTTTTTAAATAAAAGATATTATTATTTTATTTTTTAATTTTGTATAACAGTTTACTGTTTGAATGCATATCATTTGGATTAGAGTAAGATAATGTAATTTTTAAGGAATTGACGTCAGTTATTGATACAAATGTTTTATACATATGATACGTATCACTTGAGTTGAGTTAGATATAGTAATTTCATAATCATGTTTTTTTAAAGAAGAATTAGAGCTACTATTGGATTAGAAAAATCCTTCAATGGAAACTCAAAGATACATTTAGATTTTATTTTTTAATTTGATACAATAGTTTTTTCGAGGTTTTCAGAGATATACTTAAGTTTTATTTTTTAATTTGACACAACAGTTTTTTCGAGGTGCTCGCCTATACTAGGCATCTTTTTTTACCTTTCTAAAAAGGTAATTTTGTAATGATCAAATTTACTTTGTTTCCATTGTTATTCCGTAAATTTTTCAATCTATTCTCATACGTTATTTTATCAATTTAACTAAATGATGTGTAAATGTTAAATAATTTATCAATAAAAAGCAAATTAATAAATTAAGCAAATTAATAAACATTTATAAAATTTCTCAAATTTTTTTATTCAGGAATATCAAATTCCTAAATTTTAATTTTTATACAAAAGTGTACTGTCAAAATACATTTCATTTATTTTCATCTTACAGCCCTATTTTGGAAACTTTCCTTCATATCGTCAGAACATGAATAAAGAATCTCCTAATGCTGTTTTCCTTTTCTTCTTTATTCATGAGAAATAGAACTTCGCCGCGTTCATCAATCATTATAATGAGTGATATATATCAATTAACCCATTAAGTCCCAAATGTCCCGAATTTTCAATGAGTTAAATTTTTTTAACAATTATATATAGACTTTTCATAATTTTTAGACTACAGATGAGATGGAAACGACTTAAATTCCAAAGAACATTTTAAGCAGAAAGGAAATAAGGCTTTTTTAATGAAGAAATGCGTAATACCGTGAATTTTTGTGATTTGAACGCCATTTTGGGGGCCGCCATATTGAATTTTCTATTTCGGACCCATTACATTTTGAAGTTTAGGTTTCGAGGCTTCGATTTTTCCTGTGCAGAACATGGGAATCGCCTGTTTGATAAAAAGATTTTGGCTCTAAAATTTTTTGTTATCGAAAAAATTGCATTTTTTTGCAAAAATTTGTTCATAACTTTCTTAAAATTAATTTTAGACAAATTCTGAGACTATATTCTGAAAGAACATGAAATTTCACGTCGGAATTGATGTGGCTGAAATTTTTTCAGCACAGATAACATTGAGAATGAGCCGAAAACTTATTGAAAATTCGGGACATTTGGGACTTAATGAGTTAATGTAAATACGACATAAAACGTATTTGAATAACATGCATTTAAATGATATTATGGGATTTTTTTTTTGGTTATTTGACGTCAATGATCATTTTTCAACATTAAAATGATGGGGGATTTACTGGTTTATTAGCTGGGTTATTATTTATCAATGCTATTATAATGTTTATTTTATGATTGATATCCGTAATATTATTGATAATATTAGGAAAAACACAACAAAAAGAGAATATTACTGACATTAATTATAAAAATTAATATTTTATTTTATTTTTCTTCAATTTCAGCATTAATATATTATAAGAAAAATATGTTTCTATGAGATTTATTTCAACCTATAATCAATCGTTTTTACTTTCTGTATACTGTACTTATAGTTACTATCTATATACTTTAAAACTAATAAAAATGGATATAATCCAGTGTTACGGCTCCACGATTTCCTCATTTCAAGAATTAATAAAATAATCTATTAGGGCAGGAAGCGGATAACTCGAGAATTAACGGTTACCTATCGTCAAGTGAGCAATAAGCTCGATAGAGTTTTCTCTTTTCCTTTGTTTTGTATGTTGTTTATTTCGTAAATATGACGAGAGGAACCTTCCAGAAGGACCTCAGAGAAAAGCTAGATAGATCACGATTTTGCCGGTCTTATCTGCTCCACATGTAAATAAAATTGATACCAAGATGTGCCAGGGACTCTGAATGTCCAAGAATAACAATAAATATTACCAAAACGTAAGACAAAAACACTCTTCAAGTGAAATCGAAGCATTAATGTGGGTCGGCGAATCAACATATGCAAAGAAGGACGAATCCATAAACCTTTATTAGATTATACCCAATGATATCTAATCCTTAAAGGATAATAGAAACATGCTTTATTTATTTCTAAACATGTGCATTCGTGTTTTCTGCAACCTCTAATAAAAGAGAAATCGCCGACAAACAAAAAATGGACGAAACAAATAATATTTCTGGAAGGTGCCACGAAACTTACCTTGCCCTCTCTTCAAAAAACGGGGCGGGCAAGTGAAAATCCGAACTTGCCAATGGATGATCGTAGAAAATCATACTGCCCTACGAGTAATAACGGAGCACCAATAAACAGTGTAGGATAAGATTTGCGTTGCGGGTGGAGCCGACCTAACATGAGAATCTCCAACGAAATTTTAAAAATCTAAAATTTGAAGGAAGGGTACCTTATCAACCAAAATCTTGGAACCAACCAACTTGAATCATCCCACAAGAAACTCCTCCCTTAGAAGACTTCTATATAAACTACTGCCTTGAGCTCGGACTCTCTTTTTTCTGTTCTAATCTTTAGCACCAGTTAAGTTCAGTATTCGATCATATCGCGAGTAAGTGAAACTTTAAAAGTAGGTAACTACAAGCCAACAAAACACGCTAAACTCCAGGTGATTCCACTTACAACAACAGTAAGTCATATACCCTTTTTTTTATTCTTATTGAGGATTCCCTCTTTTACTTATTGGTTTTTTTAATTGTTATTCTTTAATTATTATTTCTCAGATTTATATTTGGCGCTTGTACGCACGTAAGATTTGTTAGCTTTACGCATACGCGCACTCTAGAGAATAAGAAGAAGACTTGTAATGGTAAATAATAAAGGTAGCACGTTAAGAGAGAAGGCTCGTAATTAATTATAAAAGGTGAAACCCAGCAATCCTATAAAGTCACGAACATATGGTCCTTCGATTGATTAAGAGTACATTCCGGAAGATAAATATTCTTGCAAACGTACAAAAGGTAACATCGGTAGCAAGGACGTCACGCTACGCGAACAGCGCTGGCGCGCTCTCCGCTATTATGAGGTTAAAGACAGTCCGTCGGCCGGCAGAATCTCGACAACCGTTCGACTAGAGTCCGGACATAGCAACTAAGAGAAGCATCACAGGATCGTCGAAGCAAAAAATTCGCTAGCGGACGGAGACGGCAGCATATCGCATCGACGCGGTATAAAAGAAGGATCGAAGAGAGTATAAGACCAAACAGAAAAGTGAGCAGTTCATTCTTGTTAAGCCCATTGTAATAGCATCTTTCCATTACGGATATGGAAGGTCTAGTTAGGGCACGCGGAGCTACAAAGAGCAAACTCACAGCCTTTAAAAATTACATTACCAAAGCACTCGCGGCGTCTTCGAATCCTAGCCAATTGTTCGACTTAAAAGTGTTAGAAATTCATGAACGCATCGCATGCGCGAAACATACAATAAGTACGACGAAATACAATTGGAGATAGATGTAATAAGCAACGACAAAAAAGAAACCGCGGAGTACCGCGAACGATTCGAGGCCGAATATTTTTAAGTGATCGAGCTTAAGCTGAATTTTTGCGCAGCAACTACCGAAAACAAGTGCGAATGTTATAACGAACAAAGGGCAAGGTTTACAAGCACAAGACGATCCAACTCATACAGTTAGCGGTGCAGCGCAAGCCCTTCCAAATGCGATTAGAAATCTGAATCAACACATCATATTTAAATCAGCGGGACTCAGATTACCCACAATCGAATTGCCTAAATTCAATGGCGATGTATCAAGTTGGCTTAGTTTTAGAGATATCTTTGAATCTCTCATACACAGGAACGAAACGATAGATTCTGTACAACGATTTTATTATTTGAAGGCGTCTTTGGAAGGGTCTGCGGCGCAAACTATCAAATCATTAGAGTTTTCGATCGCAAATTACGCTGTGGCATGGAATGCAATATGCGATCGATTTAACAATAAAAGATTATTCGTTCATAACCAAATCAAAGCTATTTTCAGTATTAATCAAATGAATCAAGAGTCCGCGATTCAAATTCGCGAAACCATAGACACTTTGAACAAGCATTTGCGAGCGTTGAACGTGTTGGAACAATCCACAGAACATTAGGACACGCTATTGATATATTTGATCTCGACAAAACCGGATAGTGTCACCGCGAGGGCATGGGAAAAGGAAAGAGCAACGACATTCCTACATTGGAAGAATTCAAGACATTTTTTAACTCACGTGCGGATTTATTGGACAGCATTGAAATGAGTGAAAGAAATTGCTCAAAGGCAACCAAAGCAGAATGTGCGAAGGTAAAGTCGTTACTCATTCAAAAACAGAAGTGGACCCTCTGTAAGGAAACTCATCGCCTATCTAACTGCGAAGACCTCCTCAAATTTACTGCTCAAAAAAGAGCGGAACATTTAAGGAAAGCAAAGCTATGCCTCAATTGTATGAAGTTAGGGCACTTTCTCAAGGAATGTAAATTTAGTCTATGTAAAAGGTGCTCAGGAAAACATAACATTTCGAAGGACGGTCGTCGACAGAAGCGGCTCCAGTCGACGAAGCTAATAGCTCATCAGTTTTGTGCTCGCAATTATCAGTCTGGCGTATTATTAGCGACTGCATTAGTTTTAGTGATGGATAAATAAGCGACGAAATGCGCGCGCAATACTTGATCCGGGATCTCAATCAAGTCTCATCACAGAAAAACTTTGTTGAGAATTGCGGTTAGACACCGCTAAGATTAGGACAAACAGGCTATAAACGGCATGTCCTTAAAAATAAAGCGTAGTTGTGACATCAAAGTATTAGCGCATCATAATAATTACGAATTTTGTGTGAAATGCTTAGTAACATCCGAAATCACAAGTCAGTTGCCAAACCGTCATACTAATCTGCGGAATTTACAAATACCATCTAATATAAAATTGGCTGACCCGTCGTTTCACATTCCGGGCGATATAGACATCTTGATAGGCGGCGATTGGTTTTGGAACTTTCTTTGCATAGGACAATTTAAAATAGAGCTAACCATGCAAAAGACCAGACTAGATTGGATAGCAGCTGGCCCGTTTAAGCCTGCCCATATAAATTCGATTAGATGCAACCTGGCTAAGGAGGTTGATATTGATGAATAGCTTACGAAATTTTGAAAAATCGAAGAAATCCAGAATCAGAAAACATTCACCGCAGAAGAAAGGGAGGCTGAGACACATTTCTTGAAAACAACTCATAGAGACGAAGATGGAAGATTCGTCTCTATGCCGTTTAAGAGAAGCCCGAAGGAGCTCGGCGAATTGAAGGCAATCGCTCATCGCCGTTTAACCCATTAATGCCCGAAGTGACCAAAATTTTTCGTTGATTTCCGCTTAAGAACTTACGATGAAAACGTTGTAAAATATTGATGAAAAATACGTATCTTAAGGTTTTCGGGTCCGCTCTTTCTGAATCCGTTGTCAAAATCATGAAAAAATCATTTCTAATATCGATTTTCCACCATTTTTCCCGGAAAAATGCAATTTTTACCTGCCCATTTTTTTTAAAGTAGCAAGTCTCACTCCGATTACGGCGTCGAATGGTACTGAAAAGTATACCAGTGTGGTCTTTGGAACTTTTACTTGAAATATGTATAGTTGAAAAATTTTTTGAGAGTTGATTTTCCAATATGGCGGCTTTGTAGTATGTATCACCATGAGTATCACAGTATCACAGACACTGTGAGAAACTAATAAAAAAACTAGCTAAAAATGCATTTTTATGGAAAAAGTATAAGAATAAAAAATCTTTACTTTATCGAGTTCTTCAAAATAGCTGTCCCGAAATTGGGGCCCGATATAATTTTTGGGTCCCATTTAGCTCAAGTCATGTTTTTTTATGTAAAATTCATATTTTTCATACCGAATCCGAAATCTACTTCAAATTTTACGTTCTAATATATATCGTCCGAATTTGAAAATTGGGCCTTACGTAAGCCCTCGTGGTTATCATTTGATTCTTAGGAAATCTGTAACTCGTTGTCATTGCAATTTTATATGAAACAAATTCGAATTAAAGTTATTCATTTGTTGGGTTCTTCAAGAAGGTGGTCCTAAAATTCAGGTCCAATGTAAATTTTAGGATCACATAAGGCCCAAATCTGACTTTTTGGCGCAAATCTCATATTTTGTTTCATATTTAAGAATTGAATCCCACAAAGGATTAGAAACAAAATAGATAGAGATTTGCGCCAAAAAGTCAGATTTGGGACTTATGTGATCCTAAAATTTACATTGGATCTGAATTTTAGGACCATCTTCTTGAAGAACCCAACAAATGAATAACTTTTATTCGAATTCGTTTCATATAAAATTGCAATGACAACGAGTTACTCTACAGATTTCCTAAGAATCAAATGATAACCACGAGGGCTTACGTAAGGCCCAATTTTCAAATTCGGACGATATATATTAGAACGTAAAATTTGAAGTAGATTTCGGATTCGGTATGAAAAATATGAATTTTACATAAAAAAACACAACTTGGGCTAAATGGGACCCAAAAATTATATCGGGCCCCAATTTCGGGACAGCTATTTTGAAGAACTCGATAAAGATCTTTTATTCTTATACTTTTTCCATAAAAATGCATTTTTAGCTAGTTTTTTTATTAGTTTCTCACAGTGTCTGCGACACTGTGATACTCATGGTGATACATACTACAAAGCCGCCATATTGGAAAATCAACTCTCAAAAAATTTTTCAACTATACATATTTCAAGTAAAAGTTCCAAAGACCACACTGGTATACTTTTCAGTACCATTCGACGCCGTAATCGGAGTGAGACTTGCTAGTTTAAAAAAAATGGGCAGGTAAAAATTGCATTTTTCCGGGAAAAATGGTGGAAAATCGATATTAGAAATGATTTTTCCAAACATGATTTTGACAACGGATTCAGAAAGAGCGGACTCGAAAATCTTAAGATACGTATTTTTCATCAATATTTTACAACGTTTTCATCGTAAGTTCTTAAGCGGAAATCAATGAAAAATTTTGGTCACTTCGGGCATTAATGGGTTAATTAAGAAAGAAAATTGCAAAGAAACGAAACAACAATATACGAAATTTCTCGAAGAATACGAAGCATTGGGATATATGCGAAGAATTTCGGACGAAGAGATAGATGGGCCTCACGTCGGAAACTATCTTCCATACCATTGTGTTACACGAATGGAAAGTTCAACAACAAAAATACGCATGGTATTCGACGCTTCAGCGGCAACAGACAGCGATGTGTCATTAAATGACACAAATGGTGGGCCCCACGATACAAGAGGATTTGTTAGCCATACTGCTCAGATTCAAAACACACGTTTGTGTTATTTCAACAGACGTCGAGAAAATGTATAGGCAGATAACAATCCATCCCGAACAACGGCATTTGCAGAGAATTCTGTGGCGTCCTATAAATAAAGAATCAATAGCTACGTTCGAGTTAAACACACTCACTTACGGTACAGCATCGGCATCATTTCTGGCAACAAGATGTCTAGCGGAATTCTCAAATAAATTAGCAAACCAGTTTCTGAAGATAGCAAATCATTCGTTCGATTGAAGAATCCAAGGACATAACACAAGCGTGCGTTCACATTTTCTTGCGACCGCAGGCTTTAAACTACGAAAATGGATATCAAACGAGCCACTCATAATAAGGGATATCCCAGCGGAAGACAAGATTCCATGCGGGATAGAGATTACAGAAAATGATCAAGCGAAAACACTGGGAACATATTGGCAAGCGCAATCCGACAATATAGTATTTAGTGTAAAGAAATCAATGCAATCCAAGATTACAAAGAGGCACATTCTGACTGAAATAGGAAGAATATTTGATCCGTTGGGGATTCTCGGTCCATGCAATATCAGCGCAAAAATGCTACTACAGAAATTATGGCTACATAAATTATGGCTACATATATTAATAAACATGGGATGAATCTTTTCCGGTAGAATTACACGAAAATTGGTTATCCTTTTGCAAACAAATACAACACATAAACAAAATCAAAATTTCTCGCAATGTCATATGTAGCGGCTATATTTATAATTACATGGGTTCTCAGACGCATCGCAAAGTACATACGGTGCCTGTACATACGATCTCAATTTCCCGGCGAAGAATGCTACGTGTCATTGTTATGCGCAAAAAATAGAGTAGTACTTCTGAAACAACAGACCATTCCTCGGTTAGAGCTTTACGCAGCTCTCCTACTCGCCCGCCTGATGGCCAAGGTAGTGCAGTCACTTGAAGTATCATTCAACAAAGTCTTGCTGGAGCGATTCGATGATTGTTCTGAGCTAGCTACAAACGCAATCAAACACACTACAAACATTCGTATCAAATCGAATATCTGAGATACAACAGTTAACTGAAGGATATACTTGACGACACGTCCCATCTGCAGAAAACCCTGCTGATTTGTTCTCACGCGGTTTAGCCGCTGATAAATTAAAGAATTCGCAGCTTTGGTGGCACGGTCCATCATTTCTGTTAAGAAGCCAAAGCGAATGACCGCGAACATGTATGACGACAAAAAACAGCATAGAAGCAAAAAAGGAATATTGCATGCTTAAACAAGTGCGACCAATCGGGCCATCGACTTTCGAAGGCAGATCAAGTTCAAGATGTATCATCAGGGTCATAGCATATTGCAGACGTTTCGTAAGTAATTGCAAAAACAGAAGTCTACGTAGAACGGATTCCATCACCATAGAGATGGATGAAGCATTACACATACGTGAAAATGGCTCAACAAAAATCGTTCCCAGAAGAGATAAAAGACATCGCAACGGATAAACATAATTCTGTTCATATAAAAAAATTAATTCCCCCTAATCCATTTATTGATAACAAAGGTATCCTACGCGTCGGGAGTAGGCTAAGAAATTCAGATTTCGATAATGATAAAAGACATCCAATATTACCGGCATCCATTCATGAAATTGATTTTTAGAGGCAAACATAAGCGATTATTGCATGCCTCAACTGCTTTTAGCAACCATGTGTGAAAGATATTGGGTAATTGGCAGTAGAAATCTTGCTAAGAAAGTAGTGCACGATTGTATCAGATGCTTCAGAAACAAACCTCGACAAGCACAGGCTATAATGGGTTATAGGAATTACCCAAGGTTGGCGTAGCTATAAGCATGCCATTCTATGTCACAGGCGTGGATTACGCGGATCCATTTTTAATCAAAGATAGAAAGGGTAGAGAAAGCAAGGCCTGTAAATGTTACATATGCTTATTTATTTGTTTCGCAGTAAAGGCAACACACTTAGAGTTGATTTCAGATATGACTGTGGAAGCGTTTATTGCGGCATTAAGACGATTTTCATCAAGACGCAGCAAACCAGCGCATATTTACTCTGATAACAGTTCCGATTTTGTAGGCGCTAATAGAGAAGTAAGTGAGTTAGGTAATCTTTTGAAGAAGGAAGAAACATCAGCGAGGCAATCAATGACATGGGAATTAATTGGCATTTCATTCCCGCTTACTCCCATTTTGGCGCCTTATGGGAGTTAGGCATAAAAGCAACGAAGTATTTAAAGCGTATTGCAACGAACGCAGTGTTAACGTTCGAAGAGTTTGGCACATTACTCGCTCAAATCGACAACTCTGGCAACTCTGAATTCGCGCCCACTGACTCCGATGTCATCAAATCCTAACGATTTTGTATCTTTAACACCTGCTCATTGGTCGAACATAAACTTGACGCATCTACCGAAAGCAAGATTGTCTAGGTGGCAGTTTATACAGAGCCTGCACCAACACTTCTGGAAGCGTTGGAGTAAGGAGTACATATCGGAGTTGCAGCAGCGAACAAAATGGAAAAGGCCTTTTAAGTCACTCGAAGAAAGCATCATGGTTCTAATTAAAGAAAACCTCCCTCCGTTCAAATAGAAGTTAGTTCGCGTCATCGCAGTTTATCCGGGAGAGGACGACTCAGTAAGGGCAGTCACCGTGAAGACGACGACAGCATTCGCGGTCGCGAAGCTTTGTCCGTTACCGACTGACGATTGTAATCAAACGCTACCAATTGATTTATAAGCTTACAACGTTCGCGATAGTTTGGTTTATATTCATTTACTCGTATTATTAGTTACAGTCCACGATTTTTATTAATAGGCATTTGAAGTGCAAATGATTAGATATAGGTACTTACTACTTAAAAATGTTTATCACAATTCGGCAATATCGGCAATTATCATATTATTTTATTGAAAGGAATCTTTCAATGCTGGGAGGTATGTTCAGATTCACATTTGGCGCTTGTACGCACATAAGATTTGTTAGCCTTACGCATGCGCGCACTCTAGAGGACAAGAAGAAGACTTGTAATGGCGAATAATAAAGATAGCACGTTAAGAGAGAAGGCTCGTAATTAATTACAAAAGGTGAAACCAGCAATCCAAACAATTGGCTTCTCTCTTTTTATTCCTTCCTCTCTCTCGATGTTTATTTATTGAATTCTCTTTTCTATTATTCCTCCGAATTCATCGACAATATTCAATAAACTTGCTCTAATCCTAATCCTCAAGACAGAGATTCACCAATTCGGCAAACCTTAATCTTTTCCTTCGAGTTCACTAGCGCTGCTGCTGAACTTGATCTTATATCCTCATTCCCCCATGGATAATATTCAATGAACTTGATCTTATTGATTCAACTCAATCCTAGAGGTTAACTAATATGGCAAACCTCTTATCCTTTTTTTTCTACTTACCCAATCTACTTCCTTCCTTTTAATTGCATCAATTAGAATGTTTGAGCAAAATACTCATATTCCCCGAAATTAAATAACCTCTTATTTTCGATTTGATAAGTTCTTGAGATTTGAGAAAAGTAAATCTCAGTAAAATGCAATCTATTCAGTTACCTTCAATAATGTTTCTTGTAACGGTAGCCCGTTACTCAGGTAAAACGTAATTCTGTATGCGGGACTCTTTGGCCTATCTCGTCCCACTTGATACCGTTCGCGGTATGACCCTGCTCCAAATTGCCGACAGGTGGGGGAAACGCCCCTGCTAAATTTCGAGTATAAATAGAGCATCGACTGGAAATCACTCGGGTCCAGGCTCCGGGTATTCTCAAAGCTCTTGACTACGCCGGGTATCCTCAGCCTCCTAACTCTGACCGGGTGTTCTCGGTTTTCTGCGCCGGGTGTCCTCGGTTTCCTGATTCTGACCGGGTGTTTCGGTTTCCTGCGCCGGGTGTCCTCGGCTTCCTGGCTCCGACCGGATGTTCTCGGTTTCCTGCGCCGGGTGTCCTCGAACGCCTGACTCTGACCGGGTGTTCTCAGATTCCTGCGTCGGGCGTTCTCGGCTTCCTGATTCTGACCGGGTGTTCTCGGGCCCCTGTTCCGGGCGGACGTGTCACTCTGAGGGGTAAAGCCCCAGGTCTATAACGGGTCAACTAATATCCTTGCGGATCCAGACCAAGCATCGGATCTCTCCAAACAGCGCCGGCTCGCACCCGTCCAATCCAGAACGCTCGATCCTTTGCACTTTCCGTCGACTGCCCGAGTAGTCTTTGTTAATAACCTCACTAATTTAAGATAAATTAAGTTTTCGTTCACGGCACGGTCCGTCTAATTCAGTATCAACTAGGTTAAGCTTTGTACACGGCTCAGCCCGTTTAATGTTCTCATGTAGATTAAGTTTTGTGCACGATGCCGCCCGTTTATGAGAATAGCTTAAGTTACGCTCTGTGATACATTTATTTTAATTTACTCCCGCATTCCTTCCGTTCACGGCGGTCTTGCTCACCGCGAGCAATCGATTTTAGTTAGGCGCTGCATCGACTCGGTGCCAACCGTGTATCTTCTGTTCATCCGACGATTCCGTAAGCGGAACCCGCGAGTAAAGAATCGTACCGAGGAACACGCGTTCCATAGTTGTAAACCCCACGGCGTCTCAGCCATAGCAGTAAAGGTTATTTTGATTATCAAATAAAGGAATTCTTTCTTCATCAAAACTGAAATAAATTGGTGTTTCATTTTTTCTCGAACCTTGACTCCGGCGAGCTGATCCGAGAAAGTAGAAACATTACATCTTTTAAATATCAGTAAAACAACGGAATCAACGGAACAGACCGGCCCTATAAATTTACTAAAATGAATTGGAATATTCGGAAATTTTAAATGAATTATCACTTTTTAGTTTTCCTTTTCCATTCTTCTATCTCTTATAACTTCTATGTCATTTTTTGGAAGTTCTTTCCTTTTTCCTCAGTCACTTTCTCGGATATAACCGACAAATGAATACAAATATATACAAATATATTTTTTCATCTTACTCCGCTCCGCCCGTACTTTTTCACACATTTACACATAAATACGTTTGTAAAAATCGCCTGATAATGTATTGTGGTTACTCAATAATCACTTATATTTTTATATTGATTGTTTTACTCAATAAATTTTAAATGTTAGCGAAAATTGTTTTCGCTTTTTATAATTAAATCTAACGATCTCGTTTTCTCTCCTTCTCAGAGATCGCACGTGGTCCAGTCCGTTCAAAAAGGATTAAGTTCCTTGACTCGAAATTAAGGACCGACGATCATACTGCTCTTGAAAAAAGGCGTTATATAGCGTCCTTTTGGGACGTTGACTCATAAAAGTGCGTTCCACTCGCGGCACACGCCTCTGTATGCGTACCTGCAAGACACAATTTTTGAATACGTCCTCTATACTCCCCTCCTCAATCCTTCCACTTCACAAAAAAACTTCCGGGGTTTAGACATAACACCAGCAAAAAAATTAACTTTTTGGAAGGTAATTTTGTATTAAATATTTTTAATTTTAAATTTTTTGTTAAATATTTTCAAATATTATAAGAAGCTTAAGAAAACTAAACTCTTTTCTTAATGTTGCTGTTTACTTTTTTTTGTTTGTTATAGTTACAACTGTATTTAAAAAAGTAACAAAATATTTAATTGATATTTTCTCTTTTTCTTTCCTTCCTATTCTCCCCTTCCGCAATCCTACTCTACTTTTTCTTCTCCTCTCTCTCTCTCTTTCCTCTCTCTCTCTCTTTCTTTCTCTTCATCTGGACATTTTCTATTAAGAGATACAGATGACAATGTAACGCAATGAACTTTTTTGCTTTCAGCAGAAAAAGTAGTTTTGCAACTGTTATGAGATTCTTTAACCCTTTGAGGGGCACATTTTTTAAAAGAACTAATCACCAAGGTCAAAGTGGTTCCTAAGGTTTTTGGGGTCGCTGATTACGATTCTGTAGTCAGAATTTCAAAATTCAAAATGGCGGATCCAAGATGGCAACTTCGTCAATAAGTATTTTTTTTACTTAATTTTACTATAAACTCTCAAAATTATGCTGTCTCATATATATATATATCAAGAGACATGATCGTGTCTCAGCGCTAAAGCGTATGCGCGAGACGGACAGTGTATCTATACGCGAGCCGGCGAGTTGCGAGCACCTGAGATTATCAGATCTCAATAACGGTTCAGCTGATTAGGTTTTAAATGGTCTTAATCGATAGCTTGGGTTTGATTTACATTATAAAAGTGCTTTTATTTTTTTCCTACGTGTCCTATGTGCCGAGATATTGTGACGCAAAGTCAAAATCTAGATAAAATCATTTTAAGAAACGTCGTCGTCGTCGCCCAAGAAAGCTACGTAGTGGGGATGGTGTACGTCTGCTGTCTTTGACGCAAGGGGCGCTAACAATTAATTGCAGCCTTTGACGCAAGGCGCGCTAGCAATCAATTTAACGTAGAGACTCTCAATCAGAGTCTTGCCATAAGACGAGTGGGCAAAATCCTATGAGAGAGAAGGATATACATCCGTTCTCTTTCTTTTTCAAACCTAACCTAATTTGCAGTGTTCAAATTAAGAACTTATAACAAAAAAAGTACTATACGTAAGCAAATCTATGATAGCAAATCTATGACTATGCATACTCTATTTTTATAATTCTTTTGTGATACAAAAAGCATTTTAATGTGATGTAAAAAGCATTTATTTTTATTTAATTTATGCGATATATTATAACGTTATATCATATAAAAAGTTTTTATTTATKGTTACAATACAAAAATGTTAGGTAATTAATCTTATATGAACAAAAAATATTTAAATTTATGTTTTATATGTTTATTTTTCTTCACATTTATTTTATTTTATTATCATTATAATTAATWAAACATTAAATGTAAGAAATTTTTTATTATGTATATTATTTTAATGTTTTGTATACATCATAATATTAATAATATTAATAAAGATCATAACATTTATTTCTTCTAAAATTTCTTCTAAAATTTTTATTTGTATTGCTGAAATAACGCTATAACATGATACGTGATTCAAATATGAGCGGGAATTGCCCACTTTTGAACAACCAATCAAAATTGGATATCATATGGCAAGACTCTGATTGAGGGTCTCTAATTTAACGAAAACGCATGGTTATGGAAGGTGCCATTAAAATTTAATTTTGGGTTACTAATAGCGAATTCGGTTGGACGTTCTAATGCGCACTGGTGCACATTAAAGCAGTTGTACACTGATTTAATCTGAATGTAAAAGTGAAATATCTCGAATAATAAAATGCCTACTACATATTTTATCAATAGCCTAATAAAGTGTATTGAGGATTTCATCGTTTAACTTATTTCTATATTTATATTAAACACATATCTTTACATCAACTTTGTGTACAACGTCTTTAAGGGCTTATGCGGGTCTGGAAGGCTAAAAAAATACATATTTTTGCGAATTTTTTAAAAAGATTATACAAGAAGTATATAGTTATCGTTTATTGGATCTAAATGTACTATGTTTAAGGAACATTTTTGCAAAATTTGAAAGAAAAATACGCTGAAATGCGCCGTTGACAGCCTCATTAAGTCGATCATGCCAAAAATAGCACACTCATGGTAGTCACTATATTTCGGTCATTTGTTATCTGAAATGAAAAAACCAATTTTTTTCTGTTAGTATATGAGTATGGCTTGTCCTTGAACGAAGGATTTTTCAAAATATTRAAAATTGAATTTTTTTTAAAGTGTTGCATAAAAATGTCATTTTTTGCATATTTTTTGGCCATAGTTTTGCTTATAAAATGAGTTAAAATTGAAAATAAAGAAAATCCTTCGTTCAAGGACAAGCCATACTCATATACYAACAGAAAAAAATTGGTTTTTTCATTTCAGATAACAAATGACCGAAATATAGTGACTACCATGAGTGTGCTATTTTTGGCRTGRTCGACTTAATGAGGYTGTCAACGGCGCATTTCAGCGTAYTTTTCTTTCAAATTTTGCAAAAATGTTCCTTAAACATAGTACATTTAGATCCAATAAACGATAACTATATACTTCTTGTATAATCTTTTTAAAAAATTCGCAAAAATATGCATTTTTTTAGCCTTCCAGACCCGCATAAGCCCTTAACATGCATCAATGCGCACTGAGTGCGTCCAATCGAATTCGCTATAAGATCTTTTGTCCCATCCTATAAAAAATATACTTTAAATATAATTAATTACTTTAAAAAAAAATATATATATATATATTGTATATATAAATATATTTAAAAATTTAATCATATACTTTCTGTTATATATACCACTTCTAAATTATTGTGGCATCTTGACGATCCTGAAAAGCACGAGTAATGTTTTTAATGATTTTTAGTAATATACTTCCGCCTATCTGGCACAATGCTTAAAATATTTGTT
>JANQDE010000003.1:9300-72972 GCA_037157785.1 Cephalotes varians
ACAGAGCAGCTGTGTTGTTTGTCTTTAGAAAAGCCGTTTGCAGCTTCCGCTTCGTGACGAGGGGTCAATTGACGATAATCCTCGTAATAATGATACTTTACGGTAAACTGTTGTTTTATATTCTATGAATTCGATTAAATTTTTTTACAATCACAAATTCGCAAATAATAAGTTAGAGCTTAACTTCTTGCTACACTTTCGGAAAGTACATTCTTTATCAATGACGGCCAAATAACGAGCTATATCGCAGGTGTAAGCACTTAAATTAATCTATATGGTGCTCTCAGATGTAATGAACCAATTTTATTTTATTTGACAATACTCATCGTGAAAGTTTCTTTGCAAACTCCGCAGTACATGTTTCGACTTATCAAAGTCTTCTTCAGCTACTTATTGCAACGTGTTGCTTCGTAACAAATTAGTATGTCTCGTCCTTCTTCGAACTCGATATCAATTTGTAAGAATTTTTTTCTTCGGTGTTATTCAGTTTCTTATGTCCGTAAGTTTAATCATTTCCAATCATTGGATTGAATTGTTTTCTTCATTATTGTGTGAGGTATAAAATTACAAGTGTAACCAGCAAAGGTAAAACGATAACTCAGTTAGAAGACTTAGATAAGTCGAAAGGATGAATATTCACGATGAGTATTGTCAAATAAAATTGGTTCATTATATCTGAGAACACTACATAGATTAATTTAAGCGCTTACACCTGCGATATAGCTCGTTATTTGGCTGTTATTAATTGTTTTTAGTTTGTTAAATTGACGAACGAGTTGTTTTTATTAATGTATTCTTTATATTTTTTCCCCAAAATTATTTATATATAATGACTGCACTTTCTAAATTTGTATTTTTGTTCACAAAATAAAGAAAAAATTATATATGTAATTATATATGTAAATTTGCACAATATATTATTATTTATATTTCTTCTCTCGAAGGAAATAAAAATTTGCATAATGCATCGTAAAAAAAAAGGTAGAAAAATATTATTTGAATAATTGCATTATTATTATATGATTATTCATTCGTAACGACAAATGTAACAATTGTCTTAAGTAAGTGTTGTTTCTGGAAATTATTGTCGCGCGCACATTCATAATCACTGATTCTGAATTGAATAATGTCATTTAAACGACTATGTCCACAATATACTTATCAACTCCTATACAAAGTTTTAAGGTTTGCAAGAAAATATTTTTCTATTCTCAAAAGGGCAAAAATACATTTGTTGCGTTATATTACTTCTAGCGCTAAAGAGTGACAATCAATTACATCTCTGTCACGAGATGTAAGCTCATTTTCTAAAAATGATAAAATCAAATGTTAAAGAAAAAGAATTATGTTGGATAATGTTGTTAATATTGTGTGTATGTGTGTGTGTGTGTGTGTGTGTGTGTGTGTGTGTGTGTGTGTGAGAGCGCGCGCGCGCTCACACACACATACACACATTAAAATTTAATTAGAAAATTTACAATGTTTAAAATTAATCATATCTGCATTGTTGTCAGTTTTTGCCGAACATTCTCAAGAGAAAGATATATTAAAATATATATGAATAAGCATTAATATTTATTTATAAAATTAAGAAATAAAAAGAAGATTTTCAGATCAAAATGTAAATTACAGATGTATTAAATTACAATGTAAATTAACTCTTTTTGAGATACAAATAAATAATTTTAATTAATTTGTATATTATTTTTTATTATGCCATAAAATTCTTTGTTTAATAATGCAAACTTCAATATTTACTGGAATAAGAAAATTAATGAAAATAGAAAGAGTTTTTATTTACATATGAATTTCTTGAAAGAATGAATTTAACAGTATAATATAATATCAATTATATATTATAATTGGTATATTATAATCACTTGGCGAGTTTGTGACAGTAATTGTAAATAGTTACTAAAACATAACGAGTAATCGAAATAATAAATTTGTTTACGCAGCAGATGGAGCAATAGTAAGCGACTTTTTGGTAATATATATGCTCAGTTGCCGTCATTGTCGCTCGAAGGAAAGAAAATAAAATACCAAAGAAGAGGTAGGAGAAAGAAGAATGGTGTTTGCTAAATCGCCTGTTAATTCGAACGACAACTGTGATTGGACGGATGAACGAGAGAGGGAAGATAATACTGTCCCATCGACAAGATCCAGGAATAAGCGGCTATTTCATTTTGGGACTTGGAATATCGTTATTAATTTATACCGAGCTCACTTGTCATTCTATTAGATACTCGTCATCACTGAAATTCATATTAGTGCACATGTAAGAATGAATATTGACTTTAACTGCGAGTGCCCAGTGGTTCTTTGATATATTTTTGACTATTTTGCACTCTTGAATATTTCTCTTATCAAAGAGAATTTCTAACCGGCTGGAGAACCGGAATAGATCAGGTTTGTTTAGATAATTATGTTTTACTCTAATAATGTATACTATTATGAACCAAATTATTAGATATTTCTTCTTTATATAAATAATATTCAATTATCTTTCTAATCGTATTTAAGCGAATTGATTAATGTTTGTTTCAATCGCGATGTTTCATCGACTTACTTATTGCAAATTTTATCAAATATTATTCTAAAACTGTCTCTGCAAAAATAAATTTTGAATAATTTAAGAGAAGAGGAAATTATATTCTTCGCAAATTTGAAATAACTGTCTATAAGTACAAAAGTAAGGAATTTTGTTTTCAAAACTATGTTTGTAACTTGGCTGCTTAAAATTTTTTTTCTTAATTTATACTTTCTTCAAGATACACTGTTTTGATCCTTGAATATTGGAATTGTTCAGTTTGTGCACGACAAAAAGTATCAATTTATAATAAACTTATAGATATTCGAAAGAAAGAGAAAAATGTTTTTAATTTTAATTTCATAACAATCAATTATTAAGTATTTATCGAAATTCCAAAAAATAATGTAACATTATATGTAACATAATAAATTTTAACAAGCATAAATTAATAAAAAAAAGAAAAGAAAATTTATAATTATTTGAGAAGTGATAATAATATTGTTTTCTACAGAATATAGTTTTTTTTTTTAATTTTTTCTAAAAGTACTATTTTGATATAAGCAAAACAGCACTATTAATTTTGTACTATTAATTGAGTAATGCAAAATCGTAATTGAAAGCTTTTCGCTATATTTCCACTATTTTCGCTGTTCAAATAAATAAAAATGAAACAGAATCAACAATTAAACAACACTTGCTCGCTTGATCAAATATAATAACAAAAACTCGCCGTCTATATTTATCGCAGTTTTTATTTTTATCGTGAATCCAAAATCTTTGCAAGGTTTTCTAAAATCATTCTAAATATATGAACAGAATTTATTATAAGAGAAGATATAAATTCTTCCTTTCTTTCTGTTTTCTCTCATTTCACTTTTTTATATCATAAATTTCTTTTTCTATTTTATCTTTTATTTTAAAAAATTATATGAAAATCTAACTTTATCTTTTTCAAAATTCATTTTTTCTCCCCTATTATATATTTTTCGTTTAACACATCTCATTCCGCGTTATGATCCATGCTGCATTTTCTGTTCGGGTCATCTTTATAATAATAATTTTTGTAATTAATGTAATACTTTATAAAAAATGTTTTATTTAACAAATGTAAACATAAACAAAAATATCATGAATCACTTACATGATGAATAAAATTGACGCGATATAGAATGTATTAATATCAAACATGTTTTCACACGTATACGGTTTATAAACTTTTATTGCTTTGACGGTTTATTAAACTTTTATATTACCTGGTCAATTCAGTTATCCTTATATGGAAGTTTATTCCATTATTGTACAAAATAAAATAAATAAATTTATTTAAATAGCTGAACAGATTACATTATATTAATTTGGCCAAATGAACTTTTATAAATAGATATATTAAAAAAATAACATGTTGCGTAGTTACATACATTTGTAATGAGTGTCCGTATGTATGCGTTTATATTTTTATATTAAAATTTTTAACATATCATTTAAATATTAAAACGTGTTTTAATATAAAATGAAGAAATTAATCGTCTAAATCGTAAGTGTAAATGTGATACATACTTATTATAAAAAAATATTCTATATATAATTGTGAGACATTTCAATCTATTTTGAAATTATTTTCAACCGCTATTTACCACATCATTTATTGGCAAAAGAATCTCGAAAAGAATAAGTGTAAGTCACTTTTAGACATCTTATTGATACCTTGCTGACAATTTTTATGTAACCGATAGTTGAAATAATTTCAATATAGATGGAAACGTCCCATGCCTGTACAAAATCTGTATTACGTATTTCTCAACATTTTTTTATTTAGTTCCAGATTTACTTTTTGTTTTTTGTTAATAACCTTTCTGTTTCTATCTATATTATTAATAATTTATTGAGTCTTCAGTTTTATTTTTTGAATAATTGAGATAATCTAATTAACTACTAAAGTATAATTTCATGACTTAATAATATCAATTTAATTAATTTTTTTTTATTTATAACAAGAGTTTCACAGTAGATTAAATATATTTAACTTTCTGACGATTTTTCATTATTGTTTCCAGCTGCTAATCATTTCTATTTTGTAATGTCTACCAGTTGAAATTTCTAGTACGAATCCCTTTATTGTACCGTAATCGTACGCTTTTTTCTATTTGTTATGATCTTGATATATATTTTGTTTGTAATTTCGAAATACTACAGCAATTCGACTTTTGCTAGAAGATATTGCTTTTCATTCAGAATTTGTATCAAAACAGAAAGATATTGAATATTTAATCTTCTATTTATAAAAATATCAAATAGCCTTAGTTTTGATTTCACGAAAGGTTGTTAATAAAAGATTTACTTTTTTATATTTTACACACACACACACACACATCTTATATTATTACTTATATTTTTTTATTTTTAATATCACACTTTTTCTTTCTTTTTTATTATTTCTATTTTCTTAGCTTTTTATTTATTTGCTAAAATTACTTGTTTCTTACCAGTTTTAATTAATATGTTTCTTTGTAACTTCAACTTTTTACTAAACACAATTAGTTAATATTTAAGCAAACGATAACTTAAATGTTTATAATTGTCTAGTATTTTCACTCTTAATTTTCCCGATTTTACGTTTCAAAGATTCTAACAAGATAAAAAAAAATACATCCTTTAATGGATGTTGCATGAAAGCAACAACAATGGTGGATCAATGTTATCGAAGAACAATGTTTCTACTAATGTCCGAAAATTATGTTTACCTAACATGAAATCATGATAAGTAATTACGCAAGTTTTCTTTTAATTATAATTCTCGGTTATTTACTACATTTGTAATTGCATCATGTTTATAATTATATGATAGTTATATCAAGTAAACTATGAAAATATAAATTGTAAGTTTTAAAATCAAGTAATAAAACTATATAATGGACATTATTTTAAATTTTACACATTTAATACAAGATTTGTTTTAAAAAATAAATGTGTGTACACATAACATAAAACAATTATAAAAGTTTCTTAAAACTAAAAGAAACCTAAAATTTAAAATCTTTTTTTAACTTTAATTCTACTGGCTGGATCTCTAATTATACATCTTATATCTTCTTTCCATAAAACTTTTATTTATAATTGCAAGAAAAAGACGTAATATCATTATATGTACATATTATACATATTGTGATAATTTAACATTATGTATGTATATATATTTATACGAATGTATACATAACAGATTAGATAAGCCATATTCTCAAATAAATTATATTCACATATCCGCAAATATATTTTAATAAAATGTATTCATTGTTTATAAATATATTCAAATATATTTTCAGGAAGACATAAATTTCTGTCTACGTAGATAAATAAGAAGCGAAAATCAATTGTGCCACAAATTCCTCAATATTTCACATTCCAGATACCTTTGTTTTTTAATTTGTCAAACTACTTGTTACGCACATCAAATTCTTCAATGTCGACACTTGTTCTTTATCGTTAGTCTTTACAAAAGTGATATTTTGACGATTTTATATTTTTACAGAAAAAAAGTTGGAGAATAAAAATAATTTTTTTCATTTCGATGTTTTCTCCGTTCATTGCATCGACAATTTATCAATCTATCGAAAAGTGAACGATCGTTCTTCAAATTGAAGCTCGTCATTCGTTTGCTGATTGTAGCCAAATATAATCTATCGACAACAACTTTAATTTATTCGAAAAATTTATGCGCTATCTGAAAATCATGAACGAGTATCAAACTGATCGATCGTCGAATACCATGTCAAATATCATTCCATCATCCAGCGACAGTATCATTCCCATGCAAGACATACTGCAATGTTCATTATGTGCTTTCACTACATCAAACAGGTATATTACAATTATATAATTTTTTAATTATGAGAAATTATAGTATGAGAACCGTATGTATAGACATATCATGCTTGTACATTTATTTAAATTGATACATGGCAATCTTGAATCTTTAGTAGCGTCTTTAATCAAACCATAATATTAGATCGGTTATATTCGAAGACAATTATTCGTTAAATTTATTAATTTTTAGGTCAAAATTTACCGAGCACCTAATTAGTCGGTGCACGCCAAGACGCGACAATTCTAGTCTTAACATCGTTCTTGCGCATTTACCAGTCTTTAAATCCTCTTTAAATCAAGATGACGACAACTGTTCTCCCTTTACACTAACAAAATATATCGAACACGAGACAGAAAATAGCAACAAATCTTCTCTTTGTATTTCCCATGTGAATCCACAAAGCCACGTAGGCAGGCGAGATAGATGCTTCCGAGAGGCTAAGAATTGCAAGCAGTGCAATTTTATAGCTAACACAAAGATGGAATATTGGGAGCACATGCGTTGCCACATCAAAGGCTTTACATGCTCCGAGTGCTCCTTCGTTACCAAGTACAAACATCACATGAATCATCATTGGCTTAGTGTTCACGATGGCTCCAAACCTTTCAAATGCAAAAAATGTTTGTACACGTGCGTAAGCAAATCGATGCTGACGAGCCATTTGAAGAAGCACTCGAACATCTATCCATACAGATGCGCGGATTGTACGTACAAGACCAAATTTTGCAATGCATTAAAGAAACATCTACGGAAGAAAGAGCATCAGTCGGCGATGGTGCTAAACGCTGACGGTTCACCGAATCCGCTGTCCGTCATCGATGTCTACGGTACCAAACGAGGGCCCAAACAGAAATTCGCTAAAAATCAAAGGATATCAAAAAGTACTGTCGCGACGAACGACACAAACAATCAGCTCGATTCAGCAGTGACTTCCCCACCCTTGTCACTTCATTCATCGGTTGCTCGTTATTTGACTGTAACCGCGATAAACGGAGTGAATAATGGATACTGTATAAATCATAACGATATGAATAAAAACCAATCTATCGCGACGTTTCCTTACAGCGATTTGGTTGCCGCATTTAATCTGTCGAATCACGTTCTACTTCGCGAAGATGCGACATTCGTAGACAAAAATGTGCAGAAAACGGATCACGCGCAATCCGATATGTTAACGGAGTACGCAAAGATTTTGAATGCCGGGGACAAAATGCCGAAGACGTTTGACCAAAGTTTACCTATAATTCGTTTCGAGACAACTAATTACATCAGCGAATCTCATACTTCCAACAGCGTAAAGACTAACGAATCCTCATCATTCGTGGCGGTAAAAACTCAGCTAGAGTGTCAGAGGATTGAATCTATAGACGCGCCATTGGATCTCCGCATAGCCGATGTAATAAAAAAGAATCAGCTTCAGTTAGTGCAGGCAAGTATGAACTCGTCAAAAGTCTCAGGTACCAGCAAACGTAAGGGTAAAGCGATAAAGCTGAGACGTCACTTGATAAAAGAAAATATGGTTAAAAAACCAGATCAAAAAGAAAATGTATCTTCTGAATCTTTGTCAAACAGTAGACCTGATTTTAGCGAAATAAACCAGAAAATCAAGGACGAAGTCGTTGCCGATTTATTCGATGCCGAATTCACTTGCCACTATTGTGAAATCGTATTCGGGAACGTGATCATGTATGCGGTGCATATGGGTTGTCACAGTTTTGATGATCCTTATACGTGCAATATATGCGGCCATCGGTGCACCGATAAACTATCCTTTTTTCTGCACATCGCTCGATCGGAACATTGAAAGTAAAAATGTTTAGTCGAATGGCGCTTCAATGGAAAAAGAAATTATATGCAACGTGAAATACAGACACACTCATTAAACTTCTGATATTGAAGAGACTAGACAAGATTAAACTAGAGAACAAATTTTTCAATGTAATTTTAGTCAAAAGTATTGAATATAAAAATACTTTAACAAATGTTTGCGTTTGTCAACTCGATATAATTCAAAAAACGAAAAGCAAAAAAATCAGTATATTGATTAATGCGCGCGCGTATGGATAATATATGCGAATCAAACTGACAAATAATTTCGATCGAAGTTGTTTTCAAATAATTATTTTTAACAAAGTATGCATAAATACGTATTGTATACATCTCGTTATTTATTAACTGGATAAATATTGATATCAAGTTTAATAATTTCGGTGTTAACTGTTGCATTTTTGTAATAATGAAACAAATATGGAGATTATTTTTGGATGTATGTAGAATAAGCACAAGTATTATGCAAATCTTTATCAATGAGAAATGAGTAAGAAGAACGAAAATGGAGATTGACATCCTACGTTTACACAATTTAATTAAATAATTATCGGATACCCCAAATTTCTTTTCCAACTTGCCAACTATTTGCATTAATTTGCTTTCTTAACAAATTGATAATTTAATGCAAAAGTTTTCATTGGCAAAAAATTCTCAATTATTGTTGCAATTATATAAAATTAGACAATTGATACGTGTGTGTGTGTGTGTGTGTGCGTGCGTGCGTGCGTGCGTGCGTGTGCGCGCGCGCGCGCGCGCACATATATGTATATATATAAAATATAGCACGTATTAAAGAAAATTTTTACAAAATCTTGAAAAGAGTTGCTAACAACTTTCCAACTTGAGACTAAGAGATAATTGGAAAACAATAAATATGATTTTCCATTATTTCTTTCAATATTTGTTAACATTCTTCAAAATTTTGTAAACTTTTTTCAACTCTTCTTCTTACAAATATGTAAATTTTCTCATTTCACGATATTGTACGCACGCACTTTCATTTGATGTAAGTAGCGAAAAAAATTTTGATGGCAAGAGTTATGGCGTATTATTAATGATTGCCAAATTTATTTTGATGAATTTCACTCGTGCTTTACTGCTTTCTGAATTATTTTTGTTTTGTTTCTTTTGATTGCGTACTGTTTTTTATTTTTTCTCGCAATAATATTGATAACTAAAAACAAAAAAAAGTCTTATTAAACAGATATATAAATTCTCTTTTTGAAGATCTCTAGGAAATTTTCATCAAAGAAAATTTTTTTTATTAAACTATACTTTTTTTTACATATTCGAATTCTCCTTTGTTGTCAATTTAATATGATGTATAGTTAGTGACATACATTTTTATTCGAGTTAGACATCGAATATTATGCGAATTTTTCTTATGCGTATGTAAAATTTATGTAAAAATTCAATATTGTTATGATGTATACTATGGACCACATACATTTTTTCTTTTGCTTTAGACTATTTTTTTTTATTTTTTATATTTCTTTAAATTTTCAGTTTTAATATTTCATTTTACTATATTTATCATATTATCTCGATAAATTAGATCAAGACATTTTTCTTTAGATGTGTATAAATCTTTTTTTAAGTATATTTTTGAATGTTTATATTTCTTTGAAGTAATAATTTAATCAATAAGCAAGAAAAATATTGCACAAAATTGTAATAATTGTATCCTATGAGTACACTGCATTGTATAAAAATTATACAGATACATAGACATACGCGCGCGCGCAACTGGGAATGTCAATGAATAGATTTTTTTCAAATAAGTATATAAAGAATTTATTATACATATATTTCTAATACCCAAAATGCATTTGTAAGAATCAAGAATCTTATTCAATCAAAGTGTCAAAGTTATCATTAAATTGTATTTATTAAATATACGTAACTTATTTAAAAAGTATTACATTAAATTCAATTTTGTAAATATCCTAAAGTATATATTATAATGGAATATTACGTATTAAATACAGTTATACATATAATTAACATTTAACAAAATAATTATCGCACACATTGTTGCTTTTAGTCGTATTGTATATATTTTATACAATAATTATACAGTTTTTAGAAAAGTGAGGGAAAGAGAAAGAGAAAGTAAGAAAGAAAAAGAGAATAAAATAATAGTATAGTAGTATGAATAATAATAGATTATGTATATATAGTATATATAATAGTATGAATAGTAATATATAGATTCACGCTAGACTTTTCATTCGAATCGTTTATATTTTGATTTTATAAAAAGAAACGTAATTAAAAAATAATTATAAAATAATTTCTGATATCACAATGATGCAATTTATACGTACGTTACATCTCTTTCTTTATAATAATAATTTTCAATAGTTTTTTAACTATTTACGAAATACATTCATTTATATTAATAAATCAAAATACACGACAGTGTCTCGCAATTATTAACGTGCCTGTGATATAAGCGGCAAGATTTCCCGTGTACTTTTTTTATTTGAACCGCCGAGTTGAGCGGTTCAAATTATTTTTCTTTTGATGAATATTAAAAAAGATTTTTTAACTTTCATATAAAAATCGAATAATTTATACTTGAGAAACATCGTTGTATTTGAAAGAAACATCATTCTCATATCTCAGTTCTGATCTCCGATTATACACATTTTTTCGATACATTCAATACGCTCACGTATCTCAATACGCTCTCTCATACATAAACATCCTACACGCCCTTAAACCCGTATCAGACTAGAGATTGGAATTTAACTAATCAGAAAAAAGCAAACCAACCTCAAGTTTAGTGAACTTTGCTTTGATTGGTCAAAATCTAATCCAAACTCAATCTCAATCTGTAGTCTGATATGTAGTCTTAGGGCTATCGCACACAAAATGACATAAGCTGCATATGCATAACATAAGACCGCTGAACCAATGAACGTCCAGCATAAAGCCGCCATATTGATTGGCTGTGCTTTATGCTGGACGTTCATTGGTTTAGCGGTCTTATGTTATGCATATGCAGCTTATGTCATTTTGTGTGCGATAGCCCTTACGCTGGATTCACACTAGCGCGATTAACGTCGCACGCGACGCGCGATATCCAATGAGCGCACAGATTTTCGGGAAAAGCTGTACGCTCATTGGATATCGCGCGTCGCGTGCGACGTTAATCGCGCTAGTCTGCAAGAGCCATTAACCTAACTCGCGAACAATTAAATGTACATATGAGAACATTGAGAACAAATGGGACAATGGCAATACATAGCGGTTGTGAGCATAGCAAGTACTGGTCAATATCAATAATTGGAGAGATTTGCAATTTAAATATTGAGATAGGACTATTCCTCCAGATCTAAAAATATAATCCAATCAGCGCAAAGCGCTTACTAAGCTGCTTTTTCTTGTGCCGACTTGCATCACCAAATGGAAAGCACCTTAAATTCGCCATATCTCTTCACATGTGAATTCGGCTTGCTGCTCGTTGAGCGTGGCGAGTTGCACGATTCTACATGGGAAATGGACGTCACATATGTAAATGACGAGGGGTACATATGATGATATATCGACAGTATAAAGAAAAAATATTTATGGTGAGCGAGTGCTTTGTTAAGTCGATCCGTTAACACAAGACGCAGATCGTAACGTTAACGGATGAAATATATATAAACGATCTGTATCCGTTTTCCGCGGTGGTAAACGACACTTCTGCAAGAAGATGGCGAGTTGACCTATCACGAAGAATGGAATGTCTTGTACAACGGTACGTTTCAACTATAGGCGTGCGTATGTGCCTGCGTGTGTGTTACGATTGGAGCGCCTGACGTGTGTAACTATAATAAATATCTGTCGAAATATAATTATTACTTTAATCGTGCTGTAATTTTTTTGTCTTATTTTCTTATCTCTTTAAAACGATTGATTCAAGTGACATATTGAAGGTTACGCACGATTAGATTTCCTCGATGTCGATCGCTTTACTTCACATTGTCTCCGAGATGAACTTTTTTCAGTCTTTATTACGCTCGAGCCATCATAATTTCTGCATTTGTGCGAGTATCGATGTACCATCGTCGCATTTTTATTTCGTCGAATCTCGCTACTTGTAATGACGTTCGTGATTACTACATTTTGACTCCCTGAGCTGCGTTCGAAAACTTTATCCAGAGTGGGTGTCTTTCTATCTTTGTTTCACGTTTAATGAATGATAAAGATAAAATAATATCGTGACAACTTTGCCAAGGTACTTTTCGAACGCAGCTCCGCATGTAATATCTCTCGGTAGTAAAAAGAGAAAACGAGTTACCAAACATCGTATTGTTCTAAAACTATGAGCATCAGGACCTATCCAGACAAACTTTCATAGTTGCATAATCATGTGCATAAAGAAAGTGCTAAGAGGTTTATGGGTTGTCTTCGTGTCTTGATCCATTGTTAATGTAATGTCAACGTTTCGTGAACATTGCAGTTCACTTCACTTTATCAGGGCGAGAAGCAACCTGATACTACCTGATACAGTGATAATGTTCACGAAATGTTGGCATTAATGGATCAAGACGCGGAGACAACTTGTGAACCTCTTAGCATCTTTAAAGAAAATATCCGTGGAAGCCTTAAAAGCATGCGTAAAGAAAATTATTCGATCGCATTTCTATCGTAAGAACGCACATAAAATGTGAATTGAATCATTTTCTTTATGCATATTCTTATGCAGCTATGCCAATTTGTTCTGGATAGGCCCCGACAGTTTGCGCATTATCGTGTACATTTATTTACATTATTATTGAACAGGATAGGCGTTTATATAATATTGCTGATCTTGTCATATTTACATCTCCTGTTTACTTTTTTTCCTTAAATAATGGGTGATTAACACAATTTGTATAGTTTAATGATTTTCTAACTTTCAGAGTATTGAAATAAAATCGATTCGTTCGGTGCTGTTCAAAGTATAAGGTAAGTGGTAGAAAGAGTCGCTGGATTATATTACATTTTCCATTAGAAAAAAATGTAATTATGTTTATTATCTATCGATCTAGCGATTTATGGTAATAGATATCTCTCTTTCCAACTTTGATTTATTTAATTCTTTGGATTTTTATTATTTGTTATATTCAAAGGATTGCTGTATAATAGTGGCTTATTGAAAATCTTTATCACGTGTATAAAAGAAAAACATAGATGATTGTCGTCAAGTTTTTAGACCAACTAATCAAGTAATTTCTTAATCGATCTATCGATTTACATCAATAATTTGCAATGTTCAAAAAACTTTTTCTAAAACTTTCTTCTAAAAATTAATGATTTAACATCGAGTTACTTATATTTTATTACTTAAATATAAGCATAATCAAGATATATAATATTTTGTTTTCTTTTTGAGATGGCAGATGTTGATCCTGAGACTTTGTTAGAATGGCTCAGTATGGGGCAAGGAGACGAAAGAGACATGCAATTAATTGCACTGGAACAATTGTGCATGCTGTTACTTATGTCCGACAATGTGGATCGTTGTTTCGAATGGTAAAAATAACTGCAATTAATGTAATTTATAGCGTTGTATGCATATAATGTATTGTATATGTACTGCATGGTATATCTCGCATTATGTTCTCAGCTGTCCTCCGCGCACATTCCTCCCAGCACTTTGCAGAATCTTTTTGGATGAATTAGTGCCGGACAGTGTGCTCGAAGTAACTGCTCGGGCTATCACGTATTACTTGGACGTCTCCGCGGAATGTACACGCAGAGTAGTTGCTATGGAAGGTGCCGTAAAAGCCATCTGTAGTCGCCTTTCTGGCGCTGGACTCGGTTCTAGAGTCAGTCGGGACTTAGCGGAGCAATGTATAAAGGTACGATACATTAAATTGATTATGTAAATGAATGTAAAATTTCTAGATTACGTGGAATAGAACAAGATAAATCGACGAAATCTTGCTTTTATCTTTTAAATCAGGTGTTAGAACTTGTATGCGCCAGGGAAGCGGGTGCCGTGTTCGAAGCTGGTGGTCTGCCTTGTGCGTTGTGTTTCATTCGAGAACATGGGGCGCGCGTACATCGAGACACATTACACTCGGCAATGGCAGTCGTTACTCGATTATGCGGCAAAGTTGAACCTCAGGATAAAACTTTGCCCGATTGTGTCGAGGCTCTATCGGTGTTACTCAGACACGAGGACGCACACGTTGCGGATGGAGCGCTTCGCTGCTTCGCGTCGCTGGCAGACAGATTTTCCAGAAGAGGAACGGATCCCGCGCCATTAGCATCAAATGGATTAGTTTCTGAACTTTTATATCGGTACGCATGTTGTATAATCTTTAAACGACATACCTCGCTTTGCATTTTTTGTATCTTTTCTTATGCCAATCACTTTCTAGATTGTCAAACGCGGCAGGCCCTGGCACATCCGCTACGGCGGCTTGTAGCAATCCAAAGACACCTCCATCATCCAGTACCGTGAGCACGGTTCCGACTCCAGAACCAAAGTCTTGTGCTTCTGTTTCTACTATAATTAGCCTTTTGTCGACACTTTGTAGAGGATCACCATCCATTACGCACGATCTTCTACGTTCGGAATTGCCAGATGCGATAGAAAAAGCACTAAAGGGAGACGAACGATGCGCTCTTGACTCTATGAGGCTGATTGATCTTTTACTAGTCTTATTGTTTGAGGGAAGATCAGCATTGGGACGTAGCACTACCGGCGGGCCGTCTGGTCCCTTGTTGCCAAGACTGAGACGTTTGGATAGTGCTGGAGAAAAATCGCACAGACAATTGATCGATTGCATACGTTCGAAGGATACGGACGCATTGATAGAGGCGATCGATACAGGAGGGATTGAGGTTAATTTTATGGACGATGTTGGCCAAACTTTACTCAATTGGGCCTCGGCATTTGGTACGCAAGAAATGGTCGAATTTTTGTGTGATAGAGGAGCAGACGTTAATAAAGGTCAACGGTCATCCAGTTTACATTATGCGGCTTGTTTCGGAAGACCGGCTATCGCCAAAGTTCTATTGAGACACGGTGCTAATCCTGATTTGAGGGACGAGGATGGTAAAACACCGCTAGATAAAGCCAGAGAGCGTGTCGACGAAGGACATAGGGAAGTTGCAGCTATTTTACAATCGCCTGGAGAATGGATGTTACCGCCGAGTCAAGAACATAGGAAACTTGAGATGGAAGTGGAAGAATTTACAGAACCTAAAGGAGATCCTGAAATGGCTCCTGTTTATCTAAAAAGATTGTTGCCAGTGTTTTGTGCAACTTTTCAATCAACTATGTTACCAAGTGTTAGAAAAGCAAGCTTAAGTTTAATTAGAAAAATGGTGCATTACATCCAGCCAGAATTGCTTATAGAAACTTGTGGATCTGATAAAACTGGAGGATGTGGAGCTATGCTTGTTGAAGTAATTGCCAATGTTTTAGATAATGAGGTAAGTATAATAATAATAATAATACACTAGTAATTAAATATTTAACTTTTATTAACTACTGTTGACCCAATGTTTTGTATGTTTATATACATTGATCATCATTACATCATGTTTATGAACACGTATAAGTATTAGTATTAGTAAAATAATTAAAGAAAGAGCGCCGTACATACATAGAGAAACCTATATCTGAAATTTATATATTTTAAAAGAAGAGGATTCCCTTCTGTGTGTATTTATTGATTAGAGAAGAAATTTCTCCCTTTCTTTTTATGTACGGCCGAAAACGATATTTATTGGACAAAATTATACACACTTATTATTCGATAAGCGTTTGCATAATAGAATTCTCTTCTATCAAGAAATATTGCGAGTTCTTAAAAATCCGATTTTAAAGACAATGTTACGAAGATCCCAACATGCATGCAGGCAGAGAGACAGTCGATTCAAGTGGCGATATCAGTGATTTAGTCGAGACTGTTCGCAGGAACTTGAGATAAAGGCGCCATTGTCATCACCTACAGCTTTTAAGACGTTTGGTCCAAAATTACCCGGCCTTACTCGCAAGTCTTCGAGTTTTCGCAACTACATTCTCGACACGACGGTAACGTCTATTACATATTTCCATCGTCCGCTACTTGCGAAAACCCTTTAGTCGTTTTTCATACTGTTCCTAGTTCCGCAAGTTTTTAATTTAAGTTTTTTAATTAGTAGCTACATCGATACTTTATATACGTTTGATATTAACGTAAGTTGCAAACGCACTCCTTGTAAATTACTTAAAGGCTTTAACTCACTAAAATTAAACTTACGCTTGTCTATTTCTTACATATTACTCGAATCATGTTACTGTCATAGAACTACAGATATCTTGCGTCGATATGTAATTATTCTTTATACAATGGAATATATTTAATCCAAAGGTAACCACATAAAATGATAATTCTCTCCTTCCCTCTCTCCTTTTCTTCCCTCCCTCCTCTTTCTCTCTCTCTCTCTCTCTCTCTCTCTCTCTCTCTCTCTCTTTCTCTCGCTCTCATACGTTGATACATTTTATCGCTTATCTCGTAAAAAAAAAAAATGGAAACGATCAATATTAATATTAATATTAATGCAAGAAAGATTTACGAGCTAATGTTCGAAATTAGAAGGGAAGAGGATAAAGAGATATACCTTAAAGGTTTTATTAAGAAAGAACTAAGAATTTGTCAAGATAAGACGTATCAGATCTACTTTCGTCTACTGCCTGTTTGCCATTGATGGGATCTAAAAGTGTTTGCGTTTATTTCAACGGATTGTAATTTAAGAAAGAACAATGCATATAATCATTTATTACCTACATTTCGTTTCGCAGTTTTATAAAGTAAACTGCAGTTTTCTTAATATTTTTTCTAATAAAAATGAATTACTATATAACAGCGTTTGTCCTTGTTTTACATTAGAAAAAAAATTTATTTTTATTAATTTGTCTTTTGTCTTTCTCTCTCTCTTTCTCTCTCTCTCTCTCTCTCTCTCTCTCTCGTTTTGCACTTTACATGTTTTAAAACTATTTAAAGACTTGAATTTTTTGATATTAACAGGAAGATGAGGACGGTCATTTGGTCGTCTTGCAGATGATACAAGATCTGATGATTAAAGGCAAAGATGAATTCTTAGAACATTTCGCACGTTTAGGAGTATTTTCAAAAGTTGCCGCTTTAGCCGGTCCACATGAAACTACACCCGAGCCAGAAGCGGAATCTAATCAATCGGGAGAAGAGCAAAGAATGGAAGATGCGAAAGAATTGTTAATAGGAAGAGCGTATCACTGGAGAGATTGGTGCATATGTCGAGGACGAGATTGTCTTTACATCTGGTCCGATGCAGCGGCTCTAGAACTATCGAACGGAAGTAATGGATGGTTTAGATTTATCCTTGACGGCAAACTGGCAACTATGTACTCTAGTGGAAGTCCGGAAGGTGGAACGGACACATCGGGTAAGCATGCATAAACACCTATCTTCAACATACACGCAAAACGCACGCATGCTTGATCTTATATTTGCAAAAGTCACATTGATCTCGCACTATTTTTCATATTTTTTATCTCACTGTTACTGTTACTGTTCTTTATCTCTTTTTGTCATTAATGATAAACGAATATATTTTTTTCAACGCTACTTTATACGTTACATTTTCCATTTGTGATTAACTTTTGTTAGGGGAACTATGTAAAAAATAACTGGTTTTACTAACTGCCTACAGGAAAGGGGAGGAACACAGAGTCGCTTACCACTGAAGGTAGGTCACATACGTGTTTAACGATTCGTGTAACGACTCGCACGCGTTATACTATCTCTGTTAATACATTCTACAAACGCGCGACATAAAAATATTTAGCATACTTTTCTCTCTTAATTTTCTTTTTATAACGTAATGACGCACGTTCCATATTCTTTCATACTTGATATTATTATCAAGTAAGATGAGTCATCTGACACGATATGTCCGTACTTTGCAGAAAATCGGGGTGAATTTTTGGAGAAACTGCAAAGAGCGCGTAGTCAGTTAAAAGTGAATTTTGTAAGTCAGCCTGTGCTCTCTCGGCCTGGTACTACACGCCTGGTCGTAGGGAATTGGGCATTATCCAGTAGAAAGGAAAGCGAATTGTGTATACATAATAGTGATGGCCAACAACAAGCAACCATTCTAAGGGAAGACTTGCCAGGTTTTATTTTTGAGTCAAATAGAGGTACTAAGCATTCTTTTACAGCGGAAACAAGCTTAGGTATGAGAGGAGTGTCTTCTTATTATCAATGCGCATTTAATAACATTAGAGTCATTAAGGCCTTATGATTATTTTTCTCATAATTTACATTTAGGTCCAGAATTTGCAGCAGGCTGGACTGGCAAAAGGGGGAAAAGATTAAGATCGAAGATCGAAGCGATTAAACAGAAGGTTAAAGTACAAGCGCAGGAAATATATGAGCGTTACTTCAAAGCAGCTCAAGCTCAACCACGCGGTGTAGTTGCTAAGCTTGGTGCCATTGTTAATCAAATAGAAAAAGCATCTCAAAAGCAACAATCTGGGAGTCGCGAATGGCGTAGTATACTGCAAATTGCGTTAGAACAACTCAAAGTGTTATTAAATGAAGAAGGTCGAGTATCCGCGTACGAGCTGCATTCCAGTGGTCTTGTACAGGCGTTGCTTGCTTTGTTAGCTGCGCCATCTGGACCTTCGCCCCCGACACTGAGAGCGACCAAACTTAGGATGCAAAGGATAACTGCATTCAAGAACTGCTTCCAAACAAAAGACACGAATAAAGAGCCTAACTCGGCCAAGGTTTTAGTCCATAAGTTAGTTTCGGTGCTGGAATCGATAGAAAAATTACCCGTATATCTGTATGACACACCCGGATCAGGATACGGTTTACAGGTACATGCACATCGATAACGTAAACTTTTTTCTTTCACACGTGTGTCTCTCATGCGCGTTTTTCGATGCATTTTATAGATCTTGACGAGAAGATTACGCTTTCGACTGGAAAAAGCTTCTAGCGAGAGCGCGTTAATAGATCGATCTGGTCGCAGCTTAAAAATGGAACCATTGAGTACGATACAACAATTGGAGAACCATTTGTTAAAAATGGTGGCTAAGCAGTGGCACGATCACGACAGGTCTACATTCGCTTTTGTGAAAAGATTAAAAGAGGAAAATAGAATAACGTTCAAATATCAGCATGACTTTGATGAAAATGGTTTACTTTATTGGATCGGAACAAATGCTAAAACTTGTTCCGAGTGGGTAAACCCGGGTCAATATGGTTTGGTTGTCGTCACGTCGAGCGACGGAAGAAATCTGCCGTACGGTCATCTTGAGGATATACTTAGCCGTGATCCATCGGCATTAAATTGTCACACTAATGACGATAAACGGGCATGGTTCTCGATAGATCTCGGAGTTTGGATTATTCCAAGCGCTTATACCTTGAGACATGCAAGAGGATATGGTAGAAGCGCATTGAGGAATTGGATGTTTCAAGCGTCAAAGGATGGTGTTACCTGGATAACGTTGTATGCCCATGTAGACGATTGTTCCTTAAACGAGCCGGGTAGTACGGCTACTTGGACGTTGGAGCCACCGAATGAAGAGACGCAAGGCTGGCGACATTTACGTTTACAACAAATTGGCAAGAACGCTTCTGGACAGACGCATTATCTCTCTGTGTCTGGTTTTGAGGTTTATGGGGAAATTACCGGGGTGTGCGAAGATTTAGGTCGTGCAGCCAAGGAAGCCGAAGCCGGTGTACGGAAGCAGAGAAGATTTATTAAAACACAAGTTCTTAAACATTTAGTTGCGGGAGTTCGAGTGGCTAGAGGTCTGGATTGGAAGTGGAGGGATCAGGATGGCGTACCACCAGGTATGTGTACGAATAATTTCGATGTCAGTATACTGATACAAGAACATAACGTCTAGTTTGGACCTGGTTTTGATGTAGGCGAAGGCACAGTTACGGGAGAATTACATAACGGATGGATAGATGTAACATGGGATCATGGTGGATCGAATTCATACAGAATGGGTGCCGAAGGAAAGTACGATCTCAGATTGGTCGGTGCTGGTCTTGATACAGACAGCACAGCAAAATGTAAGAGCGGTGGAGGAGTTTTAACTGGTCGAAAATCGAATAGCACTCCTAGTTTACCCGATTGCACCGATACTGCTATGCGCGGTTCGGTAGCTTCTACGGATCAAGCTGCAAGTGCGGATAATCTAGCGGCAAAGGTACAATTTATTCATTCGTTACTTAAATTACAGAAAGCTTTATATCGCGTGACTATATATATTTAAAGATTATTGTATTAATGAGATGTACTAATTGCGACATACAGCAAGCTGCTGAATCGATAGCCGAGAGTGTGTTATCGGTAGCTCGTGCGGAAGCAGTGGTTGCTGTAACTGGTGAGAGCGGTGCAAATTCGACGAGTGAACTTTCAGTTGTATTGCATCCCAGACCAGATACAACTGTTACTAGCGATCTAGCTACTATTGTTGAGAGCCTCACTCTCAATACAGACTGTCCCGTTAATACTAGTAACCGAGCATCTAGTTCAAAACCACTTTTCGCTACTGTGCGAGGAAACAAGGTAAATTGTGAAATTGTTGTTATTATTATTGATATTATTGTCGTTGCTTGGAAGCAATATCTTTCTTTTTTTACTTTCTCTAAGATATTATAGTTCATATGACGAATCAATATTACACATAGGCTAGTGGAGGCTTACTGAGTTTGGAAACCGCTGAAGTTCTGGACCGTATGAGAGAGGGCGCTGACAGATTGCGCAACAATACTAACAGTTTTCTCAGTGGTGAGCTACTTGGTTTAGTTCCTGTTAGAATCAGCGTTTCCGGCGAGTCAGATGAAAACTCATTAAGGATTAAATCTGTACCGAGACATCATCCTACTGGGATCGCGGACGGTATGTATATCGATAACTTGTTTTGTTATATCTTTCAATATACTATTCATTTTCGCACTGTAACTTTTATATTTAAATCAGACGTATCAGTTAGATCGAGAGATCATCCGTAACTATACATCTTTTAAAATCTCCTCTCATGTGCGGTAGACATACATAACCGCACTTTAACCTGTGTATTTAATCGGAACAGTGATTTTCTTTCCTCATGATCGTACTGATAGCATATGTAAAAATTCCGTACCATTTCCTTCGAATTAGTTGCTAAAGACTGTACTCGAGAGAAAGAAGCTAGCTCATCTACGCAAAATACAACGAGCGGTTGTCCTGTTGTGGTTACCAATCCCATGTCGGTATCTGTGCCTAATCTCGCTTGTTCTGATGCTAACAATACCTTGGAATCAACAGCTGCTACTGGTTTGTTGGAAACTTTTGCTGCAATGGCGCGAAGACGAACATTAGGTTAGTTCCAAATTAAATAATTACATGCGGCGAAATCATAATACATTTGTTATCATTATATTTTTGTATTATTATTTTTATCATTATTATTATTGTTGTTATTAGTAGTAGTAGTAGTAGTAGTAGCAGTAGTAGTAGCAGTAGTAGTAGCAGTAGTAGTAGTAATATAAATATTAAGCTACCTACTTTTATACATCTGCAATTTTTTGACATAATTGACTACACATAATAAGGGTATTTCTTTGATCATATTTAGTTATACTACAAAGAATGATAATTTGCTTCTTTGCAGCCTTTTTTGCAGTATTGCATTTCTTTCGTAGCAAATAATTATTCCCAAAAAAATAAAAAAGCAAAAATATTTCTAGGACCTGCGGGTGGACAACATCTCGCTTCAAATTCTAATACGAGTTGTAATCCAATTCGAGGACCGAATTCTGTATCTAGTCTCGTACGATTGGCGCTCAGTCCCAATTTTCCTGGTGGTTTACTTAGTACAGCGCAAAGTTATCCAAGTCTGACAAGTAGCGGACAAGTAGCTGGTAGTGGCGTTACTACGACAACTGGACCTGGTTTAGGACAAGCACTTACTATGTCTCTGACTAGTACAAGTAGTGATAGTGAGCAGGTAAAATTACACGAATAACTTTTTTGAGTAACCAATGTGTTCTATTGAAATGTACTTTCCCAAAAGTTATTTGTTTATTTACTTGAAAGAAGTTGTTGAAAGATTTGATTTTACCTTAATATAATACAATGCTCAAATATTTATGGTTTCAGGTCAGTCTTGAAGATTTCTTGGAATCCTGCGGAGGTGTAGCGACTTCTAGCTCCGGTGGAGGTCGTACTACCGGTGGACCAACACTTTTGACTGAATTAGAAGATGACGAAGACGGTGTTCTGGAAGAAGAAGAAGATAATGAAGAAAATGATCAGGAAGTAATTGCGCAGTATTTCATTTTGCAAGAATTGTATCAATAGTTCTGAGATAAAAGTCTGTAAGCTTTAAAATGTATTAAGATATATTTTTCGATTTAGTCTCGATCTCCTTGGAGATAGAGCACAATTTGTTATGTTATTATTTTCAAACTATTAATGTCTTGATATTTTCGCTACAGAAAAATTGAATTAATCTGATCAAAGAAAGAATGTATCTACAAAATTAAACGACTTGTTTTAGAACTATATGCACTATATAACTATATCACTATATGCACGTTATCAGATGATGTCAGAGTTATACTTTGACAACGTATGTTGTCAAGATTAAAATCATCGGCACTGTGTTTGTTAATATGTAAATAATCGTACGATGAGATCTTATCGTCCTTATTATCTTAGGAGGAAGATGAAAATGAAGAAGAAGGTGACGGTTGCGAAGGCGAATACGAAGAAGTAATGGTAAGTCGAAACCTCCTAGCAGCATTCATGGAAGAAGAAGCACCACAGAGTAGTAAAAGACGTGCATGGGATGATGAATTTGTATTGAAGCGTCAGTTTTCTGCTCTTATTCCTGCTTTTGATCCACGTCCTGGTCGAACGAATATTAATCAGGTAAATATTATATTAATGATATATTAGTACTAATTTTGTAAAAATTGCATCATTTTGAAATATTTTTACAACAGACAACTGATTTGGAAGTTCCCCCTCCTGGCAGCGAGGCGCAAGTTAATAGTCGTATAGGGTCATTGCCTATGCCTAGACTTTCTTTATCATTGAAAGGACCAGGATTTCCAGGTATACCAGATGTCGAGATATCGCTTTCGGACTCGCATGCTAGTATTTTTCAAGCGGTCCAGGAACTAATGCAGTTGACCGAATTGGGCAGCCGTCAAGAGAAATTAAAAAGAATATGGGAGCCAACCTACACGTAATGATTTGAATTTTGTTGCTTACCATATCTTCAATATCAAAGTATCGTAAGAAACCAGCAGATCGTTCAATTGATCCTATCCATCTTATTTCTTTACATAGAATAATATACAAGGAAGCCAGGGACGAAGAGTCATCTGGCAGAGCGACACCGATCGTAACATTGTACTCTCGTAATCCGACGCAAAACGCAAACGCATGCACCGTCGAGGATATTCTGCAACTATTGAGACACGTATTTGTCTTGGGCACTATTCGGGATGAAGGCGCCTTGGCAGAGAAGGACGAATCGAACGATACGACCTACTGGTTGCATCCAGATGATTTCACGTCCAAAAAAATCACAAACAAGATCGTACAACAAATTCAGGATCCACTGGCTCTAGCCGCTGGTGCACTGCCTAATTGGTGTGAAGAGCTCGCACGAAGTTGTCCATTTTTACTACCTTTTGAAACGAGACGACTTTACTTCAGTTGCACCGCTTTTGGTGCTTCACGGTCTATCGTATGGCTACAAACGCAACGAGATGCGATCCTTGAGAGACAAAGAGCACCGGGTCTGAGTCCACGACGTGATGATAGTCACGAATTTCGAGTCGGTAGGCTTAAACACGAAAGAGTTAACGTACCGAGGGGAGAGAAGCTATTAGATTGGGCGGAGCAAGTATTGAAGGTAAAGAGAAGAAAGAAAATTGCACGTTACATACAATAATGTGAAAATACACCAACGTACATTTATTTATTTGTTTATCTTGTTTTCGTTTTTTCTCATAGGTGCATGCAAATCGCAAGAGTATACTCGAGGTAGCGTTCGTAGGAGAAGAGGGCACAGGTCTTGGACCTACCTTGGAATTCTTTGCACTAGTTGCAGCGGAACTGCAACGCAAGAACCTGGGTCTTTGGTTATGCGACGACACCATCGATGATAGTGTCACGCAAATCTTAAACGAAGAACAAACATGCATTTCTGGAGAGAAGATTCGGCCTGCAGGATATTATGTAACACGATCCAGCGGTTTGTTTCCAGCCCCATTACCGCAAGATTCGGCATGTTGCGATCGTGCTGTTCGATATTTCTGGTTCCTAGGAGTCTTTTTGGCAAAAGTTCTCCAGGATAATAGATTAGTAGATTTACCGTTATCCCGTCCATTTTTAAAATTAATGTGCCGTGGTGATATCTCGAACAATGTCAATGAAAAGATCGGTCTTACCGGCGTTACGCAGGAAAGCATGTCATCTAGCATGTCAAGTAGCTTTATATCGGAAGAAGGAGAAAACGATGCTGCGTACTCTTCTTTAGAACCTTGTCCATGGTATGCCGGTTTATTAGACATAGATGATCTTGTCGAAGTGGATCCTGTAAGGGGAGAATTTTTAAAAGAAATACAAAACGCGATTACAAAGCGTGATAGAACTTTTTTCGATAATTCAAACTCCGCTAATGAAGAAACATTGTACATTACTCATCCATCGGGCACTTCAGTGGCTATCGAGGATTTAGCATTAACCATGACATATTCACCAAGTTCGAAAGTTTTTCAACATGATCAAGTGGAATTGATGGAAGGTGGCTCGGATATTGCAGTGACGATAGAAAACGTGAGAGAATACGCGAATCTTACAATCAATTACTGCCTTAACCAAGGAATTTATAGGCAACTCGAAGCGTTCAAATCGGGCTTTTCAAAAGTCTTTCCGATGGAAAAGCTTCATGTTTTTAGTCCAGATGAAATGAGAGCGATGCTTTGTGGAGAACAGAATCCACAATGGACAAGAGAAGATTTGCTCAATTATACTGAGCCAAAACTAGGATACACAAAGGAAAGGTAAGACAGTATAAACGACAATTATATTGTAACTAATTTTTTATAATAAATTTATTATGAGCAAAGTCTATGCAAATCTGCACTATCTACAAATATAGACGTGGATTTAATGGACTCGCATGATAAGTAACATTAATCCCACATTATTTTATTTAATACAATTTTTCAGCCCTGGTTTTCAAAGATTTGTCAATGTGCTGTTATCATTGACTGGTTCTGAAAGGAAAGCGTTTTTACAATTTGCCACTGGTTGTTCGGCTCTACCTCCAGGAGGTTTATGTAATCTACACCCCAGATTGACTGTCGTGCGAAAAGTGGACGCTGGTTCTGGTGGTTATCCTTCTGTTAACACCTGTGTTCATTACTTAAAATTACCAGAATATCCTACTGAAGAAATCTTGAGAGAAAAGCTGTTGGCTGCTACCCGTGAAAGAGGATTTCATTTGAACTGAATTTATTCTCTTATCTCAAAATTCAAATTAGTAATAGATTGTGCGGAAAAAATTATACTTAACAAATCGCGTGTGTGTGTGTGCGCGCGCGCGCGCGCGCGCGCGCGTGAGTGTGTGTGTGTGTGTGTGTGTGTGTGTGTGCGCGCGCGCGCGCGTGTGTGCGTGTGTGTGTGTGTGTGTGTAAGAGCGAATGTAAAGCCTTTATTGTAATCTGAATTTTATTTTTTTGGTACGAATTAGTATAAACAGACAGCGAAAATGCGTGTCTAAACTGTTAAATATATTTCTTTGTTCTTTCGTTTTGCCTCCGTATTTTATTTTTTAATTTAGATAAAAAGTGATTTCGCATATTCTTGTTCTTTTTTCTATTGTCCTTTTTCTTTTTTTCAGATACTTATGTTGAAAAATGTATCTTACTATTTCAGTAAATTCATAATAAATAAATCATAGTATATTTATCATTTAATATTTCACGCTCTCTTAAAATGACATTGATTTTTTTGTATATTGACTTTGTAATATTTCGTACATACATATATTAGGTTGTTTCATAAATAATTTCCATTTTCTTTCCTAAAAGATTTTTCTAAAAGTTTTTTACGAGACAACGAAGTAAGGTACGATATGTTTAGCCTCTCTTAATTTTCTTGTGTAACGGATTTTGTTCTATCAATATTTTTTTAAAGCATCATCATTCAATGACAATTTTGATTCAGACTCATTCCACTTCAAATTCTTTCTTTAAAGTGATATCTCCCAAATGAAACTTCATAAACCACTTTCACACCGTGCTCTGTTATATACCGATTATAATACTTCCATACATATTAATTTTTTAAGCTGTTATAACAACGTTTCCTTGTTTGAATTCTCGAACTATATAGCACATATATGTATACTTTCAAATCTTCCGTTTAAAAAGTTTACTTTTACGATTTCATAAAATATACTGATACTATGGTATATACTGATTTGCAACTAAAGGACCTTTACTACTAAATAAATGTGTAAAAATTATTAGATATAATTATAGTAACTTGGAATTTTCAAAAGATAAGTTAGTATCTACAGAACTTATTTATGAATCAATCCAATATATTGGAACATAGATAGAACATATATATATACACACACACACACACATACATATGTATACATGTGTGTGTGTGTGTGTGTGTGTGTGTATATATACACACATTATATACATATTTATACATAATCTCTTGACGTGAATTATTGTCTTATTTTATTTTACCACAGAATCATTGAATTTCGTTAAATCGAAGATCATTTAATCCATGATTTATAAGCTATGATTAATCAAATTTTTGCAAATATATTGCATCTTAATATATATTATATTAACAGCAATTTATGACAGATATATTATTTTTTGTGTATTGCAAGTCAAAAATAATTCGTTCGAATACACGTGCATGCGTGCATAAATGTGTGTGTGTGTGTGTGTGTGTGTGTGTGTGTGTGTGTGTGTGTGTGATATAATTAGAACATTTAGAAAATATCTGAAAATGACATGTTTTGAAATATTTAATTGCATAAACTGTTCTAAAATTGGTCGAATTGGAAGGCTATTTTTCATAAAATGTCTTTATGTAAAAAGACATTTTAGAAAAGAAGTTTTAAATGTATTCGCTATTTTTGTGGGATAAAGATTTGAAAGTTTTTCACTTAAATAGCCATATTATCTTCACTAGAAATGTTACCGTATTTTGAAGTCTATGCAAAAAAAATTCTGAAGTATTTCTATTTTCTTTATTATAAGAATATTTATATGCACATGTTACGTAAACAGATTATTGTGCTGTAAATGTTTATGCAAAGAAAATTATGTAAATCGAAATATATATTCGCAAAATAATTTTTCATTAATGATATTGAAAATGTTTCGTATAGAATCTAAACCAATTATCACAGCTTTCAAATATCTGCTCCTTGATTATGATATTGTCTAACTTCTAATTCAAGACGTAATAATATTTCTTTAAATATAAAATGAAAAAAACGTTGCGAGCGTTATTAGAATCGGATTAACTAAACACTGCATCCTTGTATAATATGCTACTTAATGCTCACGCGCGCGATTATAATAGAAAAAAAAATCGAGATATGTAGTTGTAATAATAGAGTTTTTAGAAAATAAGATATAAAGATAATATAAATGTGAGAAAAGATTGAATGATATTGAGATTAAAAATTATAACTGTAATATAAATTATTCTCATGAAGAAGATGAATAAAAGCAAAAAAGTGCTGTAAAGTATAATATATTTCTGGATATATACCTTTATGTTACAAGTTTTACAAAGGCTATATATACATATATATGTATATATTATGTATATCATATATCTCAATAATTTGCGTATACAGGACATTAATTAATTGTGTTCAACAGAAAAAGCAGTAAACTTAAACAAAAGCTTTCTTAATTATATTTCTAAATCTAAATAATGTACTTCTATAATACACTTCTAAATTGAGATAGGACTTCTAGATTTAGATTCTTCTAGATCTAAAAATATAATCCAATCAGCGCAAAGCGTCTACGCTTAAGCTGTTTTTTCTGTTGAACGCAACCATTTACATTTTATTAATAATTATGTAATGCTCTTATTTCTTCCTTCATATCTTCTAATCAAACTGTTTCATCTAGTATATTTACATTGAGTTACATATTATATGGTATTACAAAATTTAAAAAAAACTGCCACCAAGATGTATATTATTGCGAGTAATACCAGATTGCCTACGTCGCTAGTTAACCAATTTAATATAAAATTTTCTGATTGGTTAATCTGATGAAAAAACTCCAAGCAGTCATTATGAGTGATCAATCGTAACTTGATCAAACGCTTCCATTGGCTGCGCTCAGCAAAAAAAGCAAATTAGTAAGCACCTAGCGCTGATTGACATCCAATCAACACAAGTGACATCCAATCAACACAAGTGCTTACTAATTTGCTACTTTTTTTTCTGAACGCAATCATTAATCTTTCGTTTAGCGTCACTTATTATGCCAAATTCAGATTTTATATATATATATATATATATATATATATAGAGAGAGAGAGAGAGAGAGAGACGTAACTTTTATATTCAATTTTTGAGACACCTTATATGTGTACGAAATATATATTGTGATGTGTGGGCATCTATTACTTATATACATGGATACATATAAAGTTATACGAATTATATACGTACACATGATGTATGCACGTATGCGTAAATATATATGCAGCATTTATATATTTTACAATTTTGCTAACACAAATTTCTTTTGCATTTCATTGTTTGGCATTGATGTTACTAGTCACTTTTTTAATAAGTTGTTTGCCTCAGCACGTTCTTCTTCTAATTCTTTAGATGTAATATCCAGCTTCGATTTCGCAAAGTTGCTAACTGGAAGATTCTGAAAATAGATCATAAAATGGATTTTTTCGAAATCTTTTATTTTTCTAAATGATGAAATATTACACGTTTGCTTTTGATAATTTTGAATATTGAATAATGACGTAAAAAAATATTATCGCTATTTGTATGATAGTATAAGATATTATTAAATCGCTGCATTAACATACAGAATATAGATTATTTCAAAATTAAAGAATCTACACATGAAAAAGAGAATATGAAATATATATCTGGAACATTTCATATATTATATATTAAGCTGAACTTACTTCGAGATTCACTTCACATGCTACTTACTTGCACTATCTCATATTGCTTATCCTTGATAATGACAGGAAAGGAAAATACAATATCTTTTGGAATTCCATAACTCCCATCAGATACGACACCCATGCTAACCCATTCTCCAGGCTTAGTTCCGAACCACCAATCTCTCATATGATCTCCAGCGGCTTTAGCAGCAGACATGGCAGAAGACATTTTTCTAGCAGCTATTACAGCAGCGCCACGTTTTTGAATTGTTTCTATGAAAATGTTATTCAACCATTCGTCATCGTTTATCTCAGATGGTACTGTTTTTACACCGGATGAAAACGCTACAGTTGCATGCGCTGCATCAGGATACTGCGTGGAACTGTGATTACCCCAGATAATGACATTTTTCACTTTATCAACCTATCGAGATTATAGGATATGAATATTCAAGACAGCACAGATAAGTTGCTTTCCATTTTCACACAAGTGATACTGAGTCTATAGTTATGTATTTTATACTCAGAATGTCATTACTTGCTTACCTTGGCGATAAAGTTATCACATAACACAGATTTATAACCTCACTTTTAACTGTAAATTAACAAGACTCAGTAACGCACACGGTCTCAAGCTTATGCAGATTTTAGGTAAAAACTCAGTTGAATCTCACATGTCAGAATGAAAAGGAACGTGTATATAACTGAGCTATGATTATAAATGAGAATTATCTGAGTTTTGATGTAAATGGAAAGCAACTATAATGTTGCAATCTAAGTATAGTCTTGCATAGTATTGCTAATATATTAGGCATGCAAATTAACTCGGTGCCTTTATCTCTGCATACCAAAATTTTTTGTGTGAATATTGAGTTCGCAGTCGACGGTTGATTTTCTTCTTTGAAAGTTATCGTACAAAACCTACTTTTTTAGTAATGAATTTATGAAAATTGATTAAAGTTAAGACAATTTAATTTGCACACCTGATAATAAATCTCAAATATCAAAAAATATCAAATCTCAACGAGCAAGTCAAATTTCATATGTTTTGTTCAAATAAATGTTTCGAATATTAAGCATGATGATATGTACCTGTACATTTAATCGTGCAGCTAATGCTGCCTGTGCTCTATTTTGATCCAATCTAGTCATTGCCGTAAAATTTTCTTTCGGAATAGACGGTGCATAATGTGAACAAATAAGAGCATTAGTGTTGGCAGGATTACCTACAACTAATACCTTGACGTCCTTACGAGCATATTTATCCAATGCTTCACCTTGCACCTTGAAAATTTCTACATTTGCAGCCAAAAGATCTTTACGTTCCATTCCTTCTTTTCTTGGCATTGCGCCAACCAGAAAAGCGGCTGCTACGTTATTAAAGGCCTTGACTGGTTCAGCCGTTGGCAAAATCTCTAAATATTTAATTAAATTATAAGCCATTTACAGTATATAAATCACTAGTGAATATAAAAGAATATAAATATCCACACTGTAATATAGCAAAAAACATATATGTGTATGTACACTGTGTGCGTGCGTGCTTGCGTGCGTGCGTGCGTGCGTGCATGCGTGCGTGCGTGCGCGCGCCTATACACTCTAAATCTATATCTATTAACATAGATTTATCAAAGAATATGTATCAAGAGACACAGTAGTATCTCGCGACTAGTTTACTAACCAACATAGGTTTACAACCCCGTCGCGAGACGGGATTTCCTCAACATCTTTTTTTATCGTTTTATCTCGTAAGATATAACAAGAATCTTTTGCTAATTAAAAACTAATTTCTTTTAAAAACATAAATATAAATATCTTACTTAAAATATTCTACTAAAATATTAAAACTCGACATTAAGTTTCTCATAATTGTTCTTACTATTATAATTATTATATTCATATAGGCATACAAGTAACAAGCATGTACACGTATAAAACACATAAAAACACATACAGACATTAAAAATATCTTAAAATATAAGAAATAATGTACATGCATGTGTGCATATGGCGTGTGCGCGTACGCACATACAAACATTATTTAATACATTTTATTCAAAATCAGTTTTTTAATGTATGAACTCTCAATGCCCACCTCGTAAAAGAGGAAGTGCTAAATCTTCCAGTTCCATAACTACACCATCCAATACTTTCATCATAGGGGGAATATCTAATAATCGAAGATTAATAGATTGTTGTGGACCAAAAACTGTACCAGCTGCAATTTGATATAGCAGAGAATAAGCAATTTGTCCAGCAGCACCAGTAACCACAACATTTATAGGTTCCATCTAATGTAAAATTTAAAAAAAATTATCCTTTAATGATTATATTATGTTTTAATAATTATACGCGCATACACAACAGAATTTTTCCTGATTGCAATTACATTATGTTCAAATTGAGATTGAAGTCAATTGCTAATATATATTTTACAATTATGTGTAGATTTGTATCCTCGAGGATAGCAAACATACGCGCGCGCGCGTATGTGTGTGTGCGCATATGATAGAGATATATATATATATATATATATACATATATACATAGAAGTTTTTAATAAATTATATATCTTAGATATATATAAAAATTGTCTCATTCATTAAAATAATTAAATTTAAACTAGAGTAACATTTAACATGTACGCACAGAAATAGTTGACAAGTGAATATACAACACAGAATCTTATGTGAAGGTCAAATAAAGGTGAATCTAAAGTTAAATTTTACTAAAGTATGATAATACATCTACATTTTTCGTTATTTTTATATCAACAATATATATATAATATCTAAAACTTACCATTTTTCTTGTAATGTCTGTTATTAGAGAAATGGTAGAAAAGAGAAGCGCTTAACACTTTATTTAAAGTACTGCGATTAACCGAAGGAGCAAATGGCGATCGACGACTGGATTCTGGAATCAAGCTGGAAAACGCATGGTAGAAAGAACATAAGGTGAAGCATTGCGCATAATGGTGGTATATAGGGCGTGGCTTAAAATTTCAACTAATCAAATTTGCTCGGTGTAGAAACGCGCCAATCTTAAATGTAGTAAATGACTTGAAAATGAATATACAGTATTTTTATTTAAAATTTATTACATTTAATTAGAATTAAAATTTCAAAATAAATAAGAAATATATGATGACATAAAATATATACGTGATATAGGCTGCGTTCGGAAACATCACCCAACCACGCTAGGGTGTCATTCTATCTTTATTGTTCATTCGACGTAAACAAAGATAGAATGACACCCTAGCGTGGTTGGGTGATGTTTCCGAACGCAGCCTAACTAGTAACTTTCTATTAAATTATTTTAATTTCGGCATTGTATTCAAAGAATGGTGTACTAAGCTGGTACAATATGCATCAAGATGATTAATTAAATATACATATTATGTACACATTTACACGCATCGCCAAAATTAAGATAATTTAATAGAAAGTTACTAGTTAGTACGCGTATTAAGTACTCGATGTAAACTAGAGGTTTGTTCGCGTCGTAATGCCCCAACATGCTCCTATTTGCTCCAACACGTTCCATTCTATAATATACGTTACGTAATACTATAGATTGGAGCGTGTTGGAGCAAGTAGGAGCATGTTGGGGCATGCGACGCGAACAAACCTTAGGCCTATGCATGTGCAGCTTATGTCATTTTGTGTGCGATAGCCCTTAAACCGAACGTAGGAACTGGAGCCACTGGAGGCCACTGAAAAGAAAAGAAACGTGTCTACTTTTAAAGAGAGAGACTTAATAACGTCTATGTAATAAAAATTGTAAGCTAATCTTATTCTAAATTATGTTACATATTATATATACGATTATTTTATTTCGGCTGTATTTCTTTTTTTTTTTTTTCATGTATTTAATTTCCATTTTTATAATAATTAATAATTTTTAGGTTATGCAGAAGTTTCGGAAATTATCTCAGTTGAAAAAACAAAGAGAACGAATGTTGAATGTACGTCTTCCCCATGTAATAAAGGATAAAAAAGACATTGAATACTTATTTGTAGGTAATTTTTACATAAAATTACCACGACAGTCAAGTAGATCATGTCACGTCATCTTTTCTACTGTGGAGGAGAAAATTAAGAACTATAAACTTACAAAGAATAAAACAATCGATGGCAAACGAATTGTTATTCAACCAATGTATAATCTTACATTTAAAAAAGAATCCAAGATGAAAAAGAAGATTTTTATACCGGAAATCAAACCAGATGTTGAGGTGACGCAAACGTAAGAATTGTTATTTTTGTTTGAATCTCAACTTTATTTCACAAAATTATTAATATTTTATCATATACAGGATATTTGTTTCAAATATAGTAAATGGTATAAAATCACATGAAGTAAGAGGTGCCCTTGCTGGATGTGCTAGTGTTACTTTATTAAAACCTTACAACAAAAATTTTAGGTAGGTAAAATTTATCTATTTTATAATTTAATCCATCCATTTACTAAATTTTTAATATTGACATGATATATAAATGCCTCAGAATTTTGTCATATGTATATATGCAGCATGACTCATTATAATTTTTTTATGTGATTATCTCTTAAACTATTTGTTATTCAAAAAAATGTTTTGAGTAAACTTATTCTGTTTCGAGAAAAATATCTTATGATGAACACATATTTTTTTCTTCTGAGATTTCAAGGAGACTTAGTTTTTTTTTAAACAATATTTTTTGTATATAGTTTGATTCTTCTAGTTATTCTGCATATAAAAGTATGAAGGTTGATAAAAAAATTAAAAAGTTGGTCAAAATGTTGATAGTTCATGAGCTTACAGCTCTTAAAAAGTATTAAAGTACAATACAATTTGCAATATGCAATTACATGTCTCTTTTAAAAAGTATCTATGTATTTTCTTTACACTAATTGATTCATCTCATTATTTTGTGCATAGAAGTGTTAGACTTACGAAAAATGAATAGTTTACGAGATATTTTATATTTTGTCAAAATGTGTTAGAATAAAATATAAAATATCTCGTATGTTTATTGATTTTTCGAAATAATTTTAACACCTTTGTATGCAAAATAGCTATAGGAATTATATTATGTAAAAAAATGTATTATCATTTTAAAAAACAAAAATCATCTCAAAAGGGACATCTCCAGAAAAAAGTGTCCATCATAAGATGTTCTCATAAGATCCTCCTCAAAGCAATAAATTTCAAATATTTTTTCGAATAATGAGTTCAGTAGATAATCATGGAAAAATTATAATGAATTGAAACCGCGTGTGTGCGTGCGTGCGTGCATGTGCAAATAAAACAATACATTTGTTTTTGTAGGAGCGCAATAGCTAAAATGGAAAATATTCAAATAGCAGCGAAATATCTAAAGGAAAAGCACAAATGGCCAATTTTAAAAGGTCATAGAATATGTATGAAACCAGATACGAGAAGAAAACATAAAAAAAGAAGTCCTACAAGTGTTCTAAAAGTCCATAGTGAGAATATAATAGAAAAGTATAAATCTAATGAGAGTTTAAATTATACAGAGACCAGCAACAATGACAATTAAGAATGTATAATTAAAATAATTATTAATTATTTTAATTAATAGAGCTTTTTGCTTGAAATTCAAATTGCCTTTTAATTAAATTTCAGTGAATTTCTACGATATATCTGTTTTTAAATTTATCAACAGAAAAAATACCAAAAAAAATACAATAGAAAAGGAGATTATACATCTTAAGAATAAATAAAAATCACTGTCGAATATTCTAAATCATAAGACTGTATTTTTATTGTGATCGATACGCTTACGGCCTTATGATTGCGACTAAAATTTTTATACGTGCAAAGACCTTTGAACTTCAGTTTCTGTCTATAGCTGCCTCTATCTTTAATGTCACGAATTTTTGTATCAAACTGATTTTTTTAAAGCTTTGCACTCGGAGAGTTTTCGACCACTACTTCGTATCAGAAATCAGAATTGTAAAATTCAAAAAATAGTCAATCCAATATGGTGGTCTATAATTTAAAACTTTTAATTTTCATGACAGTATATGATGTACATTTGAAAATTCTTATCTCGAATTAAGATTCAATGATCCAAAAAAACTTCCTAGAACACCATTATAAGAGATATTTAGAATAGAATAGAATAGAATTTATTTATTTCAGCATACAAATGTACAGAAGGAAACTTTGTTTATAAAATTTTTCTGTCACACTCATCCTCCCATCTTCTTATCTATCCTATATTACTCCTTTCTACCTCTCTCCTACCTAATTCTTATATATTATCCCTCTTCTTTCTATTCCTAGTCTCTTAGTAGTACCTGTATTTTACATCTCATACCTGCCATCCTTTATTTCTCTCTTTACCTCTGTACAATCTTCATTTTTCCTTCACTGCCTTAATCCACTCCTTTTTTCTTTTCCTCTTGATTTTCAAATGCTTCCTTCTTCTTATCTTCATCAGTCACATTCTCCTTTCTTTTATCTTCATACAATTCTCGTAGTATTATTTTCTTCTCCAATCTTTTCTTCCTCTGTTATAAACTTCTGTCTTTTCCTCAATTTCTTAAATTCTCTTCTCTTTTTATTTCCTTTGCTTTCCTTCTAGCCTTCTTATCTTTCTCTTCTGTTCTATATAACTTTTCTTTTTTCCAACTTCTATAATTTCTTTACTCCCTCTTATCCTACTTCTACTCCGTTATTCACGTTGCCTATGCTTCTCACATCTTTCGCCTAATCTCCATTCACAAAAACTATAAAAGATATTTATTTGGATTTATAGTAAGTATAGAAAGTATTGATTGTTCCATATTTTTCAAAGATTATTAATTTATATTTACAAAATCTGAAAAAATTTTGGAAAATACCTTAGTATCATAGATAAGTGCTTAAATTACCTTTTCAATAGTTAGAGGTTCTCTAATAGTGATAATAGTCGCTCCGAACTAATAATCACTGTCTATACACTCTGTCCACATGGGGACAGTATGTCTATTTGGGATAGAACTATGTATAATAGAAATATTGCACAAGTGACCAATCGATTTTTTAATTTTATTTTAAATTTCGTGCACTATTGGACCCAAGAGTCGCTAAATACATGCGCATGAGAACACACAACATGAAGGTATCACTACATGTGAGCCTCAAGCATCGAGCATCGTGAGCTTGCTATTCGTTATTAATTTTGATCGGATGGCCTGTTTTTAGCGAATGGTAAGCCCACGACGCTTGACGCTTCCATGTGAAGCCAGCGGCACACGATGCTTGTTTTCCTGCTGAATTGCTTGCGTTTTAGTAAATTACTAAAATTGCACCAAACAGAAGGCAGAATTTCTAGTAATTTACTAAAACGCAAGCAATCCAGCAGGAAAGCAAGCATCGTGTGCCGCTGGTTTTAGAACTATCGCACACAAAATGACATAACCTGCATATGTATAACATAAGACCGCTGAACCAATAAACGTCCAGCATAAAGCCGCCATATTGATTTACGTAAGATTCTCATTGGTCCAACGACCTTAGGTACGTTCCGTTTCACGCATATGCGCGCATTTATCTATAGTATACGTCACATATACTATAGATGAACGCGCGCATAGCGTGAAACGGAACGTACCTCTTATGTCATACTTATGCTATATTGTGCATTTCGTGTGCGATAGTCCTAAACCTCTATTGTAAACCGGAGCTAAAGAAATATGTTATTTCCGCTCGTCTCAAATAATTCGAGATATCGAGATGTACGTAAATCGATATTGCCTGCGAGCGAATGTCTCTTTCCTAATAGAAGAACACGCTATAATCGTCAAGTGATTTGAGTTTCCTACGATATCCGTTTTAATCCTGCTTTGTTGTAAGAATTTATAAGAAAACGGAAGGCTCATCAAAATCCACAATTTATCCAACTCAAGTAAATTTTATTGTATCTACTTTTTAACATATTACATAGAATATATTTACAATTTCATTATCACGTTATCACATACCTCTCATTCGTATTTCCCTTTAATAAAAATCAATTTTTTTATTCATAATTGTAGCTAGGCGAAACGTAACTTTGATGAACATGATAACTTTTATAATTTACATTGCATCTACACATAATATTTGTATTTTGTTATTGTAATATGTAACCTTAAAAAATCCACTTCTATTTTATTTTTACGCGTCATAATATTTATTATACTATAACAATATATATTAGACTATTTTTATTATTGTCTACAGAATGTTGATGCCAAAAAAAAATCGTGTGGCTATCTATGAATATCTTTTCAAGGAGGGAGTCATGGTAGCAAAAAAGGATTATCATGCATCAAAACATCCAGAACTAGAAAATATTCCTAATCTTCAAGTCATTAAAGCTATGCAGGTAAAAATTTTTATTTTTTCCTTTACATTGCATATATAAAATAAAATGTTATTGCATTATGGAATTATTTGTAAATTAGTTTGTAAATTAATGTTGATTTAAGTTTTTAAAGTTTTGCGTGCGCGTGTATGTGTGTGTGTGTGTGTGGGGGGGGGCACAATTACGTATGTACTTTTTCTCGATTCTATTCAATTTACTCGCAAAGTTGTTGCGTGAATTATGCTGCTAATTGTCTCTATCAAGGGGTATGTGCACACAAAATATTTACATATTTATATTTCTCTCTCTTTTTCTAGTCTCTAAAGTCTAGAGGATACGTAAAGGAACAATTTGCATGGAGACATTTCTATTGGTATCTTACAAACGATGGAATCGAATATCTACGTGGATATTTACATCTGCCACCTGAAATTGTGCCCTCTACTCTTAAAAAACAACCAAGATCCGAAACTACGAGACCAAGACCCGCCGCAACTAGAAGTGAAGGTTCAAGACCAACGGAAGATCGTGCAGGATATAGACGAGGACCAGGTGGTCCTCCAGGTACTGGCGACAAAAAGGCTGATGTTGGCGCAGGTACTGGCGATCTTGAGTTCCGCGGTGGTTTTGGTCGTGGAAAGGCTCTTCAATAACTGTTTTAATATAAAATAAATATATTCTAAAAGAAACAAAACTGATGTTTTTATTTTAATGCGAATGATACTTTTCAATCAATGTATTTTTAAGATAGAATAGTGCACTGAAGAAAAAAAATTTGATTGAGAATTTCTTCGTTACTCACAATATATTTATAAATTTTCAGCTTTTGTATTTATCTTTTGTGAAGTTTCTTAGTTTATATTTTAGTTTGGAAGTGATTATTACAGAGAGTATTGTAGGTAGTATTGAAAGCACAGCATATTTTTATTTTTTACTCATCCCGTTTTAAACGATATCTGTCATGTTTAATCAAGACTTTCCAATCAAAATCATCACAGATTCGTTATTTGCTTATACATATACATATGCCAAGAAATATAGACAAATTTTTGTATAGTTACAAAGTTTTAATTATACTTTTTTTTTACTTGAATCTGAACAAATGTTTCTAAGGTTGATATAGTTTTTGCAACTTTGTCAAAGACGAAGTTCTTTGTCTTATGTCAAAGTGTTGTGATACAGGGTGCATTCGCTTTCGACACTCACGTGCTATAAGCGTTATTCTCTCTTCTTTCTACATGTAATGAGCGATAAAGATAGAATGAAACTTACAACGCATCCAAAGCAAATGCACTCATAAGTTTACATGATGGATGCAGAAAGATAATTGATCTTCACACGTACGCTTCAAAGACAGACATCAGAAAAGATTTATCGACATGACTTTTAATTCAATTTTTATCCATATTTATAAAATATAATATATGTATATTATATATAATAATTTTTGGTTAGCATGACTATCAATATTTACATGGTAATATGCTATTTATGCTAAATTAGATATTTTTATTAAACATTAATATTTATAGATAGGAAGTAAATTTACAATCATAAATTATAGCACAAAACTTGTATCACTTAAATCTCTTTGAGGCATACAAAAAAATAAATACAATTTATACTTCTGACAACAACTGACAAAATCAACGATACGCGAAAGATATGTTTAACATTGAATTTTAATCCCACCTGCTATATTTTGATTAGATCGGATTTGACGAGTTGTTATTTGAAAAATTTTAGTCTACATAACACTTTAAAGTTTGGTTAAAGTTTTGTAATATTTATGCTACATTATTTAAATTTTTTATTTATTATGTTACGCCTGGCAACAAACCAATCGGGACATTTTCTATTTATTTTCACATAGATAAATAATTTGGCAAATTTTCAGGTTTAACTGATTGGAAGCATCTTATAAGATACTTCGGTTTTCGTACATTGTGTATTACTTAAATATAAGCGCATTGTACATGTTGTGACACAAGATCTTATTAATCATTCGGTTAAGATATTTGACGAAATCATGTTGATATATTTTATCCATCAATCGAATAATCATTTTACATTTGAAGCAAGCGATTTTAACAAAATAAATTGCAGCTCTGGGTAATTATGTATATTCTTTAATGCATATCGCATAAGGAAGAATCTAGGATTCTATTTGGAAAAGTTAAGTTTGGAAGAGACTGGAATAAAAACTACATCTAGAAATTATGAATAAGTAAAGAAAATATATATCATTGCCTGTATAAGCTTCAGCTTTTGTTTATTTTGTTGTAACAAGTATATTTCATTAATATATGAATTTTAATTTTTCATGTATTAACAAATAAAAGCTGCATCACGCTGGAAATTTACTTGACTTCAATCAATGATTGTGACAAAGCTCTAGAAACTATGTATGAATTTCATTAAATTTCATTAATTTAAACATTGTATCACATTTTTGCTTATTCAAAATTTCATGATTGGATGTCTATATAAATTCGTGTATGCAAATGTCCAATAGCGAGAATATTACATATTAGATTGATTAGAATTTTTGATAATCTGGAAAGTTAATCTTGGTAAACCTAGAAACTAAAGATTACTTGTACAATTCATCATTTTCACACTGTGAATAGATGCTAGTAGAAAAGCTTTCTTATTTTCGTGTATTATGCCATAACATGGAGAGGAGAAGGAAAGATTAGCAAAAACTTATTCACGTGTGTGCGCACACACACATATGTAACGAAAAAAACCAACAAGGGAATAATTCTAAAAATGTCGAGTTAAACACAGTTGACGCGATCTTAGCCGTTGTCGCATCTTACTGTGTCACAATTTGTGCTCCAGAGCAAGCAATTGCCTATTCCACTGTAGCAGATAAGGAAGACAGCGGCGAGGAACACGAGACTGCAGATGGTGCAGGGCTTGCGTTCCAGGAAGAACCCAATCAGATAAAGTGCCATAAACATGACGTGGGTTTGCAGCAGCGCTGGATTAACGGGTTTCGGAATCAGCAGCACCGGGATCAACCACTGTAGGCAATACATTCTCTCCGGATCGTGCAGAATAGTTAGAATTGCGTGACGTCTTTTTCACGTCAGATCACTGTGATCTCGTCTATGACAAAAACAGGGAGTAGCAATAATAACGTTAGAGTGTCATTCGACACTTGATAACTTGAATATATATTGATAGAGAAATTATTAACCTCATTTGGAAGCATCATCGCTTGTACACGAGTCAATTTATCATTCTTGATATCGAATATACTACATCCCTCGTCGACAATCAGCCGATCGCAGCCGATGCACACACTGACAATTTCGCACAGTTTCGAGGATACTTGAGAAGCACGGATCAAACACACGTGTGATGCCGTAATCAGCGGTTTGGCTACGCTGACGAATGACCTTAGAGATCGTATGGAATTTAACCAATCAAAAGAAAGAAAATCAATCTCAAGCTTAGTAAACTTTGTTTCGATTTGACAAAATCCAATTCAATCTGAATCTCAATCTCTAGTTTGATACAAGCTTAAGGGCCAATTTCACCAACGTCGGTTAGACTAACCGACGGTTAATTCCAATGGAATTATCCAATCGCATTTGCCTTTAACCAAAATGAACCAATTAGCCCCGGTCTACAATAGGTGTAGTAAGCCTTAAGAAATTGAGCAATCTTAGTTCATTATTCTCTTCAAATTCGATCATGATTGGTTAATTTCTTAAGGCTTACTACACCTATTGTAGACCGAGACTTAAGCGATATCTACAATGAGATTTTAAGCTTAAGTCGTAAGAAATTGACCAATCAAAATCGAATATGAAGAGAATAATCGACTATGATTGGTCAATTTCTTGCGACTTAAGGCTTAAATTCTCATTGTAGACACCGCTTWAGTCCCGGTCTACAATAGGTGTAGTAAGCCTTAAGCCTTAAGAAATTAACCAATCATGATCGAATTTGAAGAGAATAATGAACTATGATTGCTCAATTATTTAATTAATCATCTTGATGTATATTGTACCAGCTTAGTACACCATTCTTTGAATACAATGCCAAAATTAAGATAATTTAATAGAAAGTTACTAGTTAGTATGCATATTAAGTACTCGATGTAAACTAGGCCATAGTGTACGTGACGTAAACTATAGACTTTTAGCGCTGGCAGTCAATTGTGAAACACAGCCCCACTGTGATCTCATTGTAGATCCAGCATAAATACCGGCCTTAAATATAAATAAAGACCTTAGGTACGTTCCGTTTCACGCATAGCGCGCGTTCATCTATAGTATATGTGACGTATACTATAGATAAATGCGCGCATATGCGTGAAACGGAACGCATCTTATGAATATCGACCTTACAGTCAAAGAACTGAATCGTGTAATCGCTAGGTGTCGCTTTGAAATCTCTGAGAAAGAGAGACATTACCAATTTATTTTTCCGTGTGTGAAGTGTGCATGCTAAAATGCATACATTTGATAATTATCTGATTTTGCGGCAGAATTTTACATTTTTTTTACAAATCGATTGCTATCGTAATCGCCACTGACATACGTGTTATTCCAGCCATTTGTTTTCTCAACGATTTTGAAATCTATTACTGTTTGCGCTATCGTTTAACGTTCTATACATTTCGTTGATTGGATTCGAAACTTTATGTCAGACATTTATAATATTTTATTTGTATGTATTGTTTATCTTTGTGAATTTATTCTTACGATGATTAAATTTATGCTGACAATTTATGTGATTTTCTCTCTTTTCTTTTTTAGGTTAAACACTTTCCTTACTAATGGCGGATAAGGCTATGATGAAGGTACTGCTTTATACATTGAGATCTCTTTTTATGCGTATTTACACATTCTTGAACTTATAACTCGAATCTGTATTTACAGCAAATCGCGGAGCAGAAGCTTAAGGCCTTTTCTATTGGTACAATGGGTAAACGGCCATTGAGTAAAAAGGAATTGGAAGAGCAACGTAAGAAGGAGCAGGAGCAAGCTGCTGCTCAGGTAAATAATGTGGCATATATCCATATTTTCCTCATTTGTCAGGTATTTTATACAGATAATTGCGCATGTTGTGTACAGGCATTTGAGGAATTTGTAGCGACCTTTCAAGAGACACCCAATAAAACGACTAGTAAGGTTTGGGTCAAAGCAGGGACTTATGATGCAGGAAAAAGACGTAAGTATAGAACATATTGACATAAATATAGGATGTGATAAAAACTGTAACATCTACACAATCTAAAAATCCAATGTTGGCCACTTTATGTGTTTAAAATATAGTTTTTAAAAATTATAAATTATATTCTTTTTATAGAGGAGGACACGAGGGAGAAAGGAAAACTTTATAAGCCACAATCAAAAATTTCGGAACTAGTTGATAACAGATCATCAGCCGAACAAGCTCAAGAATATGCAAGATTACTTGGAACAAATGAACGAAAACTAGATAGGCTGGGTAAGAAGAAGAAAGAAGGTGAAAAAAAGAAAAGCAATCTTGAATTGTTCAAAGAGGAGTTGAAGATGATTCAAGAGGAACGTGAAGAAAGACACAAGTATAAGGGTGTGGTGAAAACTGTAATATCTGCACAATCTGAAGATCCAATGTTGGCCGCTTTAAAATGTGTAGAAGGTATACATATGTTTATATGTATGTACATACACACACAGCACACACAAACGAGCATATATAATACATTGATCGAGTTACTTTATAATTTAATATATACTTGATATAATTATTGTTAGTTTTATAAAAAGATATGATGGTATATTCTTATCACAATAGTATTTAAATCTGTAGCATACTTAAACTTTAGTAGGTAGTAGATCCTCATTTCCGGATCCGCGAAAGGCTAATCTGCATAACTTCATTGATGATCCCCGTCTCTTAGCCCTGATATACGAGGGTAACCATTGTCCTTCCTATATCTTTTTCCTTTTATCTGTCCTATATCTGTCTCATAATTATAGGATATGTTGAAGGATTTTCGTTTTACAGATGGTTCATTTGACAATGGTGATCCAAATACTACAAACTTATACCTCGGAAATTTAAATCCAAAGGTAAATTATTTTACTACACTGTAGTATCAATTTGTACATAACGTTATTGCTGTTATATGCAAACTGCATGCATCGCAATGCACAATTGATAACAATCTTCTTCCTTTTGTCTTTATAGATCACAGAACAGCAATTAATGGAGATATTTGGCAAATATGGTCCGTTAGCTAGTATAAAAATAATGTGGCCGCGTAGCGACGAAGAGAAAGCCAGACAAAGAAATTGTGGTTTTGTTGCATTTATGAGTCGCAAGGACGGAGAGCGTGCATTGAAAAATCTTAATGGTGAGAATACAACAATAACATACATAAACGTTCATTTTAAAATTGATAATTCTAATTGACTGTGCGATCGCTTGCGATCGCTTTGTGCCTAATGTAAAACTAGTTTAAGGAAACTTCTGTCTTCGCGTCTTTGAAGAGCTATGCGCTCAGATAAGTAATTTATTGCGTGGCAGTATTACGCGTGATGACATTATCTGACAATATTAGTTTATATTTTTTTATTTTGTTTTTGCTTTCTTTTTTTTTTTTTAAATTTTACTTTCTAACTAATTGAAAGGATCGACAGAATTATCTCTCTCTCTTGCGCTCGCGCACACACACACCCACCCACATGGAAATTGAGGGGAGGAGGTTCCAAAACAAAAATCCTGTAATATTCGAAAGAGTAAGAAATTCAATACTACGCAGATAATATTTTCAGATGCAAGACGGACACTTCGAGCATCTCCTTAAAATGAAAAAAAAAGAAAGTAAAATCAAAATATTAAAAAATGTGAATTAATATTGTCAAATGTAATGCTATCGTGCGAAGGATTACCTATTTCACAAGCGGTCCGAATTCACAAAGCATAGCTCCTTAAAGACACATCGGAGACATATAAGTTCCTTAATAAAAGATTCTTTTGTTGAGATCTATCGTCCTCTAAAGGTTTATCTACTAATGTGTTCTTTGTTTTCTGTTTCTTGCTTTTGCCTCTTACCTGCTTGCCTCTGCGAATTATTTTCGTTTCTGTTGCCCAAGATAAAAGTTGACTCTGAAAGAGACAAGATGTACGTGACAAGAAACATAATTGTCAATAAAACTGTGTACAAAGAGGCAAAAAGGCAAGAGCAAAAGCAAAAAACAGAAAACAGAGCACATTGTAGATGAGCTTTAAAGTTTGCTCGAAGATCCCGAAACATTCTGTGTGTGTGTGTGTGTACACGCGCGCGCGTATGTACATACACGCGTGAGCGCGCGTGCTCATCATTTATAATTTTTATAATTGATAATCGATTTATACAATGGAAATGTTAAAAACGTGTTCTTTCATTATGAGGTAGGTCGTGACATAATGCAGTATGAGATGAAGTTGGGTTGGGGGAAAAGCGTACCAATTCCACCTTATCCTATCTATATTCCACCCGCTTTGATGGAGATCACGCAGCCGCCACCTCCATCTGGTCTTCCATTTAATGCTCAACCACACCGACGCGACAGACACAAGGTACACGAAATGAACCATTTGAAGAGCATAATTAATAAATTGTTCAACTGTATATCTAAACAATTTTTTCTTACATAATATTATTCGTGCGAATAATCATGTTCTGAATATTTATTAATCATTTGTATATTTTTCACATGTGTAATGATCATTATTGTAAAACTATATAAAGAAATTTTTTGCTGGAAATAGCTAGCATTTAGGATTTCATAAACATTGGATACACATATTCTGTTGAGTAATACTTATATAATACACTATTTAAACAACTTATATTTTTCGTTTAATCATTGAGATTCAGCATTTTTAGATCAAATTTAATTTTATTAAATTAATTTCATAGTATAGTATTATATATATATATATATATATATATATATATTTAATCAATGGATTTTGTAATAATTGAATAATACATAAAATAAGATGATCATGTAAAGAACATAATGATATTTGTTTTTCCAACTTTGTGGTTGATAAAATGTTAATGATGATTGATATTAAGACTCTTGTTCACTTACCACTACTATTTCAGAGTATGATTAAAAATAGAAGAAACAATAAAAATAAAAATTTTACAAATTATATTCAAATAGAAATATTTTTCAATAAAACATTTGCAATCAATAGAATAGACTCGTAAAATACCGAAAAAATTTGTTTCGGGAAGGAATTAAATCATATTTATTTCATATTCATATTTATATTATTAATTTAAAAAACAGTTTGTCATAGTTGTGAACATAACTCATTTTGTTTTTTGCTAGATATAATTCATTCATTTCAGAATATATGATTATTTATATATTAACGAAACCAAAGGAAAGTTCGGTATATTTTACAAATTGATTCTATCGATTGTGTTCTTTTATAGAGAAATATATTTCCATTATCCATCTTAATATAATTCGCAAGAAAATTTTTATTCTATATTTTCTCGCTTCTATTGGGTTGGCCGGAAAGTAATTGCCGATTTTTTAGCTTAAAATTGTTTATACAATATTTTCGTCAAAAATGAATGAAATTTAAATTTAAAAAAAGGATTTTAAAGCCYGAAATCTCTACTTTCAAAAGCTTATCATATTTTTTGAGTTTATGTGAGTTTGGTAATTTTTACATACAGAAAATTATGAGCTGAAAARGATGGAAAATTTTCTTCCCACTTTGTTGGTTTGTAACGTGCCCAAATTAAATTTGAGAAAATTTTTGACTATCTACTGTAAAAGCTTGAAGCTTTCCCTACACAATCGTTTTTTACAAATGTTTCTACGATTTTTTATTCTTAAGTTATTCGCAAGTTAAGTTAAACAGGGATTCTGACTTTGATTGCTCCGTTAAAAATCATCGTACCGTAATTTGTGAAACAGATTCTGAAAACTGAAACTTTGCTCTATCAAATGGTGTCATACTAATTTTGTAAAATATAGAAATGTTTAAAATATAGAAATATTAGAGCTAAAAATCGGCAATTACTTTCCGGGCAACCCAATAACATTATAATCCGAGATAGTAATGGTGAACAAGAGCCTTAAATTGTCATAAAAATTCTTTTACTTTAATGTTGGAATGGTGTAACCATTTTGAAACATAATCTCAGATACCACGTATCCGCAACCTCCAGAGCGCGGACCCACAGGAAAAGGAAAACTTTGAAAAGGTAAAATTACTCCTCTATAAATCATTCAATGTTTAATAGTTTGAATTAGATATTTAATCCTAGATATTTAAACCAGTTTTTTATTCGCGCGCGCGCGCGCGCGCGCACACACACACACACACACACACACACACACACACACACACACACACACACACACACAAAAGTGGTCATGTTTTCTTTTAAAATTAAAATTGGTAAGTTCTTTGCGAGATGCAAAGATTTTATATTTATCTAAAGATGTTATTGATTGAAAATAAAAAACGTATTTTTATTTTTAATTTAGCATGTTACATGAATAATTCTTGTTAATCATGTAAAATAATAATTCTAATTATTTGCAAATTGTGTAATGTATTGGTAACCATTTTTGGAATATCTTTGGGTTCCTTTTGGATTGGCATTTGGATTGGAACGTCCTATCATCTATCATTGTTGCACTGTGATCTGGACTATAAGATTTTGCAGAATGCTGTTGTCAAAGTGGTTATACCAACAGAAAGGTATTTGTTGATTTTAATAATGACAAATCTGTAAGTATGTAATTTTGAAGAATATTTATGCTTCTGTTGAATAAAATATTTTGGTCATTGATACAAAATACGAATGCGTACTTAATCGAGTTGTGCGTTATAGGAATTTAGTCATGTTAATACATAGAATGGTGGAATTTGTAATTCGAGAAGGACCAATGTTTGAAGCAATGATTATGAACAGAGAATTGAATAATCCAATGTTTAGGTAATATCTTATATGTGATACTATGTACTTTTATTTGCATACAACTAAACTAACAGAAATATTTTTAATTCTAGATTTTTGTTTGAAAATTATTCTCCTGCACACACTTATTACCGCTGGAAATTATATTCCATTCTACAAGGGGATGTGCAGAAAGAATGGCGCACGGAAGATTTTAGAATGTTTAAAGGTGGAAGTGTATGGAGACCACCACCGATTAATCCTTGGACGCAAGGTATGCCAGATGAATTAATAGAAATGGAAGAAAGGCAAGAACCCAGAAGAGGTAGTCTCTCAAACAGGTAACAGCAAAAAATAATAAGAAATTATTCATTGAGATATAATTGAATTAAATTATCTATAAAGTTTTTACTTTGTGAGAAATATGTAAATTAATTTTTTTTTTAATGTTCTACTTCTTTATAGTCAGCGAGATCGCTTAGAAGATTTATTGCGAAACATATCACCTGAAAGAATAAAAGTTGCAGAAGCAATGGTGTTTTGTATAGAGCATGCAGAAGCAGCAGAGGAGATTTGTGATTGTATTTCAGAATCATTATCAATACTGCAAACGCCTGTGAATAAAAAAATTGCAAGATTATATTTGATATCTGACATATTACATAATTGTGGAGTCAAAGTAACCAATGCCACCATTTATAGGAAGGCGTAAGTGCGTGTGCGCGCGCGCGCGCGCGTTGTTTTTTTCCATCATTTAAAGCAAAAAAATGTATAATACACATTAAAGATGCATATAATATCAATTTCATTAATTTTTTTTTATAGATTTGAGACACGTCTTTTGGATATTTTTAATGAAATTCATCAAGCATATAAACAATTCGACAGTAGATTAAAAGCAGAAGGATTCAAAGTTCGCGTTATGCGAATGTTCAGAGCATGGGAAGACTGGGCAGTATATCCAAGAGATTTTCTGGTTAAGTTACAAAATACATTCTTGGGACTTGTTTTGGTAAATTTTTATTTTACAGTAATAATCTGTAGATTAGACTCTGTGATATGTAATGTAATATGTGTGTGTGTGTGTGTGTGTGTGTGTGTGTGTGTGTGTGTGTGTGTGTGTGTGTGTGTGTGTGTGTGTGTGTATGTATGTGTATATTCTAATTTTTTTTTAGATGGATGAGCCTGAACCTGAAAATGATGAAGACATCGATGGTGCACCATTGTCGGATATTGATGGCGATGGTGCTGAAGATTTGGATGGAGTACCGCTTGATGGTGCAACCTTGTTGAAAGGTGCCATGAAACATGGTCTCCCATCTCAAACAACTTCAAATTACGACGATATTGATGGAGTGCCCAGTACATATACATTTCTAAAATAAACATATTAATATAGTTCTATATATTAATAAATCTTACACACACGCCTACGTACGTACGTACGTACGAGTGCGTGAGTGCGTGCGTGCGTGCGTACGTGCGTACGTGCGTGCGTGTACACATATGTATTTGTAGTGGATGAAGATATTGATGGCGTCCCAATGGATGATGACGATAGCACAAATGCGCGAAATAAAGATGACGAAAAAAAATCGACAATGCCAGCTGGATTCGTTCCTTCGCGATGGGAAACTGTCGATCCTGATCAGGTTTCAAAATGTTTATGTTTCAGTAAATTAAATAATTGATATTTTCTCGTTCGTATTATGTTCACACACAATTTTTTCATCAGGTCGAAGCACAGGCAATGACCACTAGTAAATGGGAAGAATTAGGTCAGAATGAAGATTCTAATTCTCAAGATACTAGTATGGATTCCAGGTAAAACTCTTATGTGACAATTGTTGATAAAGTGTCTTTTTATGGTACATATAAACTAAACATTTGTAAAAATTACTTTAACACGCAATGTACACGCATGGTAGAGATTACAATGAAGAAAGGCGGAACAGATTACGTGAGATTGAGGTAAAAATCATGCAATATCAAGATGAATTAGAAAGTGGTAGAAGAACATTGAAATCTGGTATGACGATACAGGCACAAGTAGAACATTATAGAAAGAAACTTATAAGAAAGGTAGAAAATACATCATTTTTTTTTACTCATTCCGATATATAATAATTATATCACATACACCTGTACGTAAAAATTTCTACAGAGTGAAAGAGAAATGAAGGACGTAAAAAGTGAAGAACGAGATGACGAGAAACGAAGAGAAAAGAAACGAAGCCGAAGTACGACGCCAGAATCTCCTAGTCACAGCTATAGAGATCGAAGGCGATCGTCAAGTCCATCGACAAAAATTACAAGATATAGGTAAAGATTTTGATTTTTATATACGTTCGTTTCTCCGTACAATATTTGATGTTTAATATTTAAATTGATATTATTCAATCTAAGGATATTCTATGACGCAATTTTTAATTGATTCCTATATAACCTATATGTAACATTAGAAAGTATACTGTTCAATTTTTTTGTGCATTATTTATACGTTGTCATTTATTTGTACTCGTAATATATTTTTAGATCACGCAGTAGATCGCCGCGCTGCAAACGTAGATCAAGATCTCCGTATAAAAAGCGTGTACCAGTTACCCCGTCTCCTCCTCGTATTCGACGTACGCCATCGCCTTCCTTTTCTTCAGGCAGAGGATCACGCAGATCGCCCGCTAATGAGCGTTGTGATAGGAAAAGACGTAGATCACCCTCTTTGTCACCCCCACCGCCTCCACGTACTTCCTCTAAACATAGAGTTTGTAGTCCGCCTTCTCCTTCTCCGCGTAAACACAGACATAAGCATAAATATTGAACTATGATATGCCGTTGCACGAATTGTCTTTTTTGCAGGATGCTATTTTTTAGACATTTTTTAGATCTCACATTTATTATCTTACGATGCGTCACATTCGTATACATATACATTGACGTGACACCGAAAATGTGAAGATTAATATTTTGATGACTGATTCTTCTCAATACTAATTTGTTTATATTTCCAGAAGATCTAAGTTGAATTTCTCACTGCTTTATTATCTCAAAATAAAATTATTCTTACACTATAAAATATATTTTTGTGCTGATAGAATAGCGCACGTTACATGTAGTTCCCGAGACAGCATGATGACAACATATAAAATATTTTATCGATTACTAAAACTCACGTGCATCGCATGGTATATCATTTTTTAATTACACGCTTTGAAGAGACGAAAAGAGAATGTATATATTATAAAATATAAAGATAAAAGATGTTTTTTTTTTAGTTTATGCAAAGAATATGACTTCTTAATGAAAATGAGAATATTTCAAAATTGAATAAAATAATCTTATATGTAACAAAAATATTATTGTTTTCTTACATTGTGAATGTTTCGAATAAATCATTTTATATATAATAAAACATTTATCGTATTACTTGATACATCTGTTTTTTTTTTTAACTTTCTCACAAGATAGAAATATATTACTATTCCAGCAAACGAAAATGGATTAAAATGAATTGAAAGTTTTAATCTATTTCAATTCATTTGAACAAAATATGGATTGAAAAAATAGCATTTACATCATTTCAATCCTATGTCGTGGATTAAAATGAATTGTATAACCCGAGTTTTTTTCGGATTTAAAAAGTAGAAATTATTTTGTTTTAATCCCGCGTGATAAATTAAAATGAATTAATGGCCTGCATATGTTTTTTTAATTGAAAAGAATAAAAATCGCTTCGTTTTTATCCCTTCATATGGATTAAAATGGATTTTAAAAAATTCGGAAACTTTAATTGGATAGAAATGGATCCAAAACGAATGCGATACATGACAAAACGAATTCATTTCTGTCCATTTCAATCCATTTTCGTTTGCTGGGATACGCTTTGTTACAAACAATCATAATTTATTTTATTATCATATTTGTTTTTAAACAAATTTTGTGATATATTTTATAGAGCATATCTGTATTCTCTGTGTCTTCAATCAATTTAATTTGGACATATGCTGTATCAATCATCCTTGTAAAAGTTTAATGTCTTTGATAAAAATTATATGTATATATAATATGTATATTAATTAAGTTTTAATAAAGTTAAAACATTTTAAATCATAATATTCTTGTATATAACAAACAAAAGTGAAAGTTAAGTTAAAGATAAATTAAAGATAAAGAGAGAGAAAGAGAATGAAGATTATAATTGTTATATACACACACATATATATATATATATATATATATATGATATTGATTATCATATTCTAATATTTTAAAACTGCGGATCATGTATCGCATATTTATAATATAAACAATCAAAAAAACTGTATTTTAACTCGAAGGAAAAAAACAGGTATTTTGCAAGAACATATATATATATATATATACTCTAATTGTAAAACTCTTTGCCAATCTGGGATTCAGAATTATTTTCTTCGTACGTGATTATGTCATCTATATATGTAGTCTTACTAAAATCATAACCTTTTTCTTCACTTTTAGGTTATTTACTATTTGTTTGCTTCCTTTCTATCAGTTGAATGGATCTTTTTATTTGAGGTTCCACATGTGAGTCCTTTAACTCTTTAATACCTGTTTGTGAAAAATAATAACTTCGCAAAAATGAAAGGATATTGTATTTAAATCTATATTTGTTACATATATTAAAAAAAGAAAGTTTTTAATTCATTTTCTAATATTTTATAGATTTAATTTTAGTGAATTCAGAAGGATTACTCTAATTAAAACAAAGATCCTCCATGCTCATTTTAATTATTTCTCACATATAAAATTTAAATTATTTATAATCGTAAAATGGTAATATTTAATCTGATGATGATGTGACAAAAAAGTATTTTTAAAATCACAATGTATGCAAATTTTTATTATATATATTTAACAAAAATCATATTAATCATTAGAACCCTTAACCGGGCAGGAAGCATTAGTTATATAATAGTCGGACAGTTCGGAGTCTTAGAGATCTTTATTATTATTCTTCAGACAAATTTTGAAATAAAATGCAAATTTTAATATCGAAAAATGGTAGTAAAACTTATGGCAAAATTCATTGACTCAGTCAAAAAATTTAACACCAAAACATTTTAAAAAAGAATCAGAAAATATCGCAAAAATTATGTTTTCTGAGTCTCTGAGAGACCCTTCCTTGCCCGATTAAGGGTTAATATTATTTAAAATTAGTATTATTTACGTTTCCATTTTTTGGCATCTTATGTTTTTTCCACCGTCATTTCTCCTCCTCCTCCTCCTCCTCCTCCTCCTCCTCTACTTCCTCCTCTTCTTCAATTTCACTATCTTGTGGAGTAGGTAACTTTCCATATTTTGCATCAAGTTTAGCTATTAATTCGGAATCATCAACATTTTCGATTTCCTCGTCATCTTGTCCTTCCTCTTCATCTTCTTGTTCATCTTTCACCTGTTCTCCATCGTATTCTTCTATCTCAGAAACACCTTCACTTTCTGATGTTTCTAATTCATAATCTTCCTCTTCTTCTTCCTCAGATGATAACTTAGATTGACCATGTTTAATGTTCATTTCTATAATTAAAAATATAAATATATAAAGCTGTTGCATAATTCGTCGAACAGACAAAAGAATACAAAAAGCACACATGATGAAAAACAATGTGACCATTAACATCGCACCTTCTTTAGTTGTACATTGAGCTAACCATTTTTCTTTTATTAGTGCTGCTTCATCTTGTGGAATTGGTTTTGTTAAGTCAGTTGAAGAAGTATTTTCTTCTCGTACTTTTTTATTATATTTGGATCTTAAATCTTCATAATTTTTTACTTGTACTTGTAAAGGTGTTTTATTTTCAACCCTTTCAATTGACTTAATTATTTGCTTAAGATGAGGAGGTGAAATTATTGTGTCACGTCTTGATGAATCGGGTATGTTGATTATATCATGCGGAGAACGAAAAGTACCAATATCAACTAAAAAATTGAATCATTCAATATTGCATGTTATTATACAAACAAAAATATAATCGTTTATTCTAATTTGTCTTCCAAACGTGTCGAATATAGTTTAATTGAATTACATAAATTTGTCTACATAAACAAAATACTTACCTGCAAAGTTTCAGTGTAATATTATCAATTAATGATAATATAATTATTTCAACTTGATTCACATCTAATATGTATAAATAATTTTTCTTTTTTTTTAATCTCATAGCTACAACTATAAGAAATGTGCTGACATAAGATAGTGTAAAAATTGAAAACTTTACCGTTATTCCATCGTCTAACGAGAACAAAATGCGCAGCAACAACAAGTGCAACACCGACCCCGAACTTCACAGCCACTGCAACCATATATTATTTCTGATTGCTATCTTTTTTTTATTATAAGAAAATACCATGATTAATAAGGCAAATATATTTTAATATTTCATTCATATATCACAGTGTTGACATGCTTATTTTATCTGTATGTGTTCTTGTGTAGGTTTTACATATATTATTTAAAACGATAAGAGCATGGAGGATCACATATATCTTTATTTAATTATGTAATTATCCGCGCAAAGGTATTGTTAATATATATATTTTGTTACATACTATGGCATATACTCACCACTAGTAGGTTCTTCTTCAACTTTTTCCTCTTCGAATTCACTATCTGCATCATTTAAATTTTCTTTTTCAGTTTCTTCATCTTCTATCTGATAAAGAGGCATCAATGATAAAAAAATATCGTTATGTAATATAAATAAAATAATCGATGTTGAAGGAGAGATAATCTCAGAGAAATTATATTATTATATAGTTATAAATGGAACAATATACAATAATAATGGAGATGATGTATACCTCTTCTAGAGGTTCAGCACTGTTATCGTCAATTTCATTAATGCCAGATATATTTGAGAATTTCTCAAATACATCATAATTCTTCTCTTCTGCAGAATTGTCGGCTATCTCTGTACTAAATTCATCAAGTTCCATATCAGGATGATTCGCCATACTTTCCCCATCTGCATCTTCGTTCTCATTTGTCTCATCAACTTCTTCCAATATACCAGTAGGATCAAATTCTTGTACATTATCATCATTATCATTTTCTTCTTCATCAACTTGTTCAGCAATATCTTTGCCTTTCTTTCGTTCCCTTTTGTTTTGATCTTCTGAAGATGTTATTTTAATAAAAAAAATATGCTTGAAATCTTTATAATGTATTGCAATTCACATACCATCTGCTGTCTCTTCAACTTCTATGTTATTCTTTTTTACTTTCTCTTTTTCTTCTTGTTCTTCCTCCTCTTCCTCTTCTTTCTTTTCATCTTGCTGTTTTTCTTCTTCCTCTATCTTTTCCTTTTCCTTATCCTCCTCCTCCTCCTCCTCTCCCTCCCCCTCTTGCTCCTCCTCCTCCTCCTCCTCTGCCTCTTCTTCCTCTTCCTCCTCTGCCTCTTCTTCCTCTTCCTCCTCTGCCTCTTCTTCCTCTTCCTCCTCTTCCTCTTCTTTTTCCTCTTCTACGCCAATTTTTTCGGTAATTTGTTCTATATTTCCATCATCTTCCTTTTCAACTTTTGTCGATTTTTCTTCGCCGTGGCTCACTTTCTTTTCTTTTTCTCCTTCTTGTTCTTCTCCTTCATCTTCCTCCTCCTCCTCCTCCTCCTCCTCCTCCTCCTCCTCCTTCTCCTTCTCTTCTGTTTCTTCGCTTACTCCTAGCTTTTCTTCCAGCTCGTACGATGCATGATTGGATGACGAATCATCTACCCAGCCTTCAAATATGCTTGCCCAACGTGACGATGCTATCGGTGTGTCGACTTAAAAAGTATAAAAATAGGAGAGTATCACAAAATATGCTTTTAGCATAATTAAGTTTCTTTTTAAGTTTAGTTGGACTATTGCTGTATTAAAATATTTTATTAATTTATTTTATTATTTACCATCTGTAGTCCCTCTATGTTCGAAGATTATTATACCAATTAATCCCGCAAGAACAGCCAATAAAACAAAGAATATGATTCGTGCACACCAATGTCCGCCCGTGCTGCTCTCTTTATAAATGTGAATGGTGACATTTTCGGAAGAAGTATCAGTCGGGCTAATCAAAGTAGGTGGTGGGGTACCAATATCTTCATCATCTGAATTTAATAAAAAAAAGCGAATGAATTATTTGAATTATTAGTAACATTTTTGAGTTTAACAGATAAAGAAATCAGAATATGAAGAGATAAAAAATAAAGATATTTTTAAAATTTGTTAAAAGAAGGAGAAAGAGAAGACGGAGGGGGGGAGGAAGAGAGAGAGAGAGAGAGAATCATTTTATATTATATCTGCACATATCCCGCTTCAAAAAAAACGGGGAAAATAAATAATACTGTATATAAATGTAGCATCCATCCGGTAATCCTGATGAAAATAAAAATTGGAACGTAAGTCGAACATGTAAGAAGAGTGACAGAAGCGTAAACGAAGCTTCGAAAAAAAAATTGCTCATGTATAATTATATATAGATCACAATTATGTATGAGCAATTTTTTTCTTATTTCTTCAAACTTGATTATTTGTAAAAGGAACAATGCAAAAATTATCCTTTTAATTATTTTAATTATTTTTATGTTTTCTCATTATTATTATTTTTCTTGTATCAAACAGTAATTTTATTAAAGAAAGATGGATATATAAACATTTATGGACATATTTCGTATATAATTATATACGTTTATATATGTTTATATATATAGTTATATGAAAAATTTTTTACCGGGCAAATTTGAATAGAAAAAAATTTACGTATATGGAGAGAATGTAGTTTTTTCAGTATCGAGTTTAAAGTAGACTATATAAAATAAAAGTGTAAAAATACGATATTAATAAATCATAGATGCACAAATAAATAAATGTGTTATTGTAATTATATTTCACAATCAGTAATGAATGAATCTTTTAATGAGAGTTTAAAGTACCGCAGGTATGGTGATATGTAGAGATGTGAAAATTATACTGCATATCTTTCTACACCCTGGCGTATAAAAAGTGAGGTAAAATTCACAGATAGTTGAATAAGAAATGCTTTTGGACTGGATAATACAGTTTAATCTATTTTTGAAAGTTAAAGAGTTGGCTCGAAGCTACTAAAATCCACATTTTCTAATTCAAATTGACTCCGCCAAATTTTCTTAAGTTAATCGAGACTTTATATACGCTAAGAACTAACTAAAAACTATACCAACAACAGTATTCATCCAAGCGATATAGTTAAGTAAAATATGTTTAATAAAAACCAATTAAAAAAAATAAACGTTTAAATTTGATACATTTTTTAAGTTATTTAATAAATCATTTTATAAAAATATTTAATAAACGCTCGCGTAACATCTATTTAACTTTTTTTTTACTAATTAAAAATTTAAAATTTTAAACGACATTTTAAACGAGACATTTCGACGATTTAACAAAGAGTATTTATGTATATGTTTATACACTTAACAAACATATTTTTAGACGTATAAAAACGTATCGCTAAATGTTTTTTAAACGTTCATTAAACGTACTTGTGTCGCTTGGCTATCTCGTGTCAACTAACGACAAAAGTTAGTTATCATCTGATACGTTTCGATCTGAGAGAACTTCTTCTTCTTATTTGGATGGCTCGTGATCCCCTAAGTATGCGGGGATCAAACAGGCCAAATAGGAAGTCCACGAAACGATAAAATCAATCACGATGCGCAAGGATAGGCCCCTTCAAAAAATTTTTTTTTAATGAGGCAACATTCGAAACAGGACGAAATACGTCCGCCCCGCTCATCAACTTATCGTGCAACTTATCGATCTAAGAGAAGTCGTTGTTATTCGGAATGAAACGGCATGCAAGTTGTCCAGGATTCAAAATGAAATAATTTTCTCAAATTGTAATTTACGATGATGTAAATTGTATGAAAAGGTAAAGCATTATTTTGGAAACGATGACAATCATACAGAACGATTAATTGTGCGATTAATAATTGTGCGATTGTTAATCATACAATCGCGTGTTTTCACTAACCAAGTGGAAGGTAACTGAATTAAAAAAAAGCGAACATCCATTGTTGTGGTTAAATATATCGTGACTGTCGCAACGTCGCAGGCTATATTCGAGAAACGGAATATGTAAAACGAATAGAAATATCGAGAAATAAAATTATCGCGCACACCATCAGGGCCAGTGGCTGTCAATGGCTGTTATAGCGGCTGCTACAGTGGCTGCTAGTGGCTGACGAGCCACGATGGGCGGATATTTTTGGAACTTGACAGAGGATTGTAAGAATAAACCTGTATGCGCCTGTAATATCGTGGAGCCTCGACCCGCGCGGGGCCGCGGTCGCTCTACGTCGCTCAGTTTCGTTCCAACGTCCGCAAATATGCGCAAATACGACGATCGTCGAGTTTACAGACGTGAAATTACAATCCCGAAATCACGTAACGACGCGTAAAGCGCAAAGGGTAAATTTTTTTAGTAGGAAATGTAAAAATGTGCAAGAACGTAAGCGCTTCGATCGATGTTTTCAAAGGAAATGAAGAAACGAGGAAAGCATTGCGACGAAGCAATGGCGGAGCAGTAGGATATATTTCGCGGGATAAAAATAAAGGAAACAAACACGTATCGCTAAAAATATCATGTAACTGTGGGAGTCCTGTTACGAAAATGCGGTCAATCGCGTCCATTTTTACCTTTCTTACGTCGTTTTTCTTTTCGTTTCCTTGGCTGCACATCGCCGGACATTCTTCGACGAACGCTTTCTCGAATACCACTAATCGTCGCGAAGAATTTAAATTTTCAAAACGTCCAACGTTCACCGCACTCTACAAAAATTTGATTCGCGGATAGTAGATCGGCGCTGTCGAGCGCGCGAGACATCCTACATATAATTTATTCGATGTCACTAGAATAACTAGCGCGTTGCGTGTGACATCTATTGCAATTTTATATCGCTTCTACAATAGAGTAAAGGCCATGGCACATATAAAAACATAAGGCGATAAGACGTAAACGGCAAGCGAATTGGCCAATCACAGTTGAGAATTGCATTACATTTTTTCCTGTGATAGGCAATTTACTAAAGCTCGTATCAGACTAGAGATTGGGATTGAGATTGAATTGGAATTTAACCGATTGAAAGAAAAAACTAATTTCAAGTCTAGTGAACTTTGCTTTGATTGGTCAAAATCTAATCCAATCTCTAGTCTGATACGGGCATCGACATAAGGTGCGTTCCGTTTCACGCATTTGAGCACATTTATCTATAATATATGTAACGTATACTATAGATAAATGCGCGCGTATGCGTGAAACGGAACGCACCTATGGAGAAAACGGGTCAAGTCCGTTTGGCCACGTCCCGATCGATCACCAGCCACTCACAGCGCTTGAACAGGGGAAAGCCTCTAGGCACCGGCTGCTGTGAGTGGCTGTGATCAATCGGGACCGTGGTCAAACGAGACGCTCCCGGAGAAAAACGAGGAAAAATGCTGATTTAGGTGGTGGGGATAGAGACACGCGTGGAATGAGAGGCAGATAATTGTAATAACTTCCTTCTCTGTCTATCAAAGTCAATCAGACTTTGGTGGGGGCCTGATTGGCTTTGATAGACAAGTACAATTAATAAAAGATAAATAATGGAGAAAAGCATTGTCTGCTGATCGGAAAATGGATATCACAAGAAACTCTTTTAGAAGACATCTTACAGAATGAAAACTTTTTTATATCATCAAGAGATTTTAATGAGATCTTTAAAAAGTCATCATCTTAAAGAATTTTTCCTCTCAACAAACTCACTGTATGATAGGGATGAAGCTGGAAGTTGAATTTAAAAGCGCCGTTGGGAATCGGTACTTTCTCTCAAGGTATGCTTGCAGTTCGCTTCTTGCACCGTTCATTTTTCCTCGTTTTCTCTCCACTGTACTGCTGTAAAATAGAAAGAGAAGCAACTGACTCCCAACAACTTTTTAAACTGTTATCCTCCGGCTTCAACCTACGGACAGAATTTAATATTTGATCTATGTATATATGTCGTTGATTCTATTTCTAAAAAGGCATACGTTAAATTGATACTCGAATCTATCCAAATACCGTTGCCTCTTTCCCGCGATGCCAATTCTCTCGTTGCGTTTCATGTGCGTCATTGCATGTTTCGATAGTTGTGTGTACCGTGGAATTAATGGTGTAATAGTAACAGTGTAATATTGATTATATTCATTTAAGGATTCAAGCATTTGAGCAAGTCTAATAAATTGTAGCGCGTGCGAAGCGCTACAATTTATTTGTGATGTTTAGTAAAAAATTGTTTTTATTTTTTTCAATATTTAGGTATTTACAAATCGAAAAGAATTCCTTATTTCATACCTCGTTATTAAATTATAATAGTATTTCAACTTCTCTAATCGTCGCGGAGAATTTGAATGCATTGAACGTATCGTTAAAAATTTACATATAATTATAAGAATATCACACCGTTCTAAATGAATATAATAAAACACGTTATTGATACAACGCATAAAAATGTCAATTAGAGGACACGTTGCGTTTATTGCAGGAAAAACTTATGTACAATATTAAAATACACAAAAGTGTACCTATATACACTATGAACATGAATTTTATTTTAATTAAATAATGGATGACATACACATGCGTATACACATATATATATATATATACATGCGCGCGCATACACACACACACACACACACACACACACAAAATGCTCTCTATGGATTTCAGAAAAAACATTTTCGAGTCCTCGACATATTTTAAGTCTATGCTAAAATTTTCTACAAGATAATAATAATTATTTGAACACAACGAGAAATATATAAAAATATTACTAAATTAATTAATATAATATTAATATAAATAATACCATTCGTAAGTAGAATTATTATATATACTTGCATCGAATTTTCAAAAACATATACTATGAGACAAATTTATTGTGTGTACAATGCAGAGAAAGAGAAAAAGAAAGAGAGGCTTTTTCTAAGAGAAAGTGAATTAAAACTTTGAATATAGCTTGATCTTCTGCACCGATTTATCATGAAAATTCCTCTTCAACTTTCCAACTTTTGAATCGAAAATTCTATAACAGTACTTTCTAATTACAAACAATAACACAAACGTCTTGTAAATTTCTTGATTATTTCTTTAATATGCAAACTTAAGAAAATTACATTAAATATTATAAATATACATAAATTTGTAAATTGAAAAATGCAATGCAGAATTAATATTATTATTGAAAGACAAGAGAATATAAGATTGAATCCTTTTAATGAAAAATTTCTGCGACTATAATAAATAAATTAACTTTAGTAATCAATTACATAAACAAGATTATATTTTTCTTCAAGTACGAAATACTTGTGACATTGATTCTAGATGAATTGACCAAATCAACCACATTTTATTTTAAGGATAATACTTGTATTTCTCCATAGTTCTGTACAATAAGAAGGAAGAATCGAAATTATATAGTAATAAACTAACATTACATATGTAAAATTTTGTTCTATCATTAATTTGCGTTCTAACATTTTTACGTTTAACGATTTCTATAATATTATCTTCATATTCTCTACAATGAATAGTGAGAAACTCTGTATATACAAAGGCTTTGCATGGATATGTTAAGTTTTCAATCTAGGCTTCAATCTGCGCTCACACGCAGTGTGATTCCAATTGCGCTCGATATTTAAATAATCCAACTATTTTATAAACAATTTGATTTATCTACAGATTTACTAAAATTATCTTAGATAATTATCTTACATCTAATAAATGTGGATAAAAATATTAAATGAAGATCTATTTTCTGCACATGGAAAAGAGATTTCTGTACATTTTATACATATTTAATGTTTATAAATTGTATAATATTAAATTGTATAAATTGTATAATATTTATATAATAATTGAACAATAACTATATATTTTTGTCTTAATAATTTTCTTGTTATTGTGTGTTATTGTAGTTGTTTTCTATTAGAATGGAGGGATTAGTCATAATATTAGTATGGCTTGTAGAATTGTGTGTGTATGTGTGTGACACATACGAGTTTCATATCACGTCATACGAATATTTTATAATAAAAGTTATCTCTTTATATATATATATATATATATATATATATATATATATATATATATATATATATATNAGCCTCAAACTAATTTTTTTATATTTAATTATCTTCAGATTCTATTGGAAGAATATATGAAAATATGAAAAAAGCTTTTAGACTCATTCAACAAACATATATATTATCCTTTCTCACAAAGTGCGTGCGCGCACTCTCTTTTTCTCTTTCATTTTTACTTAAATAATTAGAATTTATCAAAAATCAAATTGTCAATATCTTTCAAAATTGTTGAGTAAAAAAATTATTATAAGAAATTAATCTTTTTTATATATAATAGATCTAAATATATTTATGTTAATTAGTTGTTTTACATCGAGAATGATTTGATTCAGAGAATTAATTAAAAATGTTAAAAAGGATTAATTTTAATTTCATAAACGTTACACATTTTCTGTAGGTCCTAATACGTCTTTTTTCAAAAATTAGAATAAAATGGTAATTGCTATAGATAGCAATACATAGAGTTATCGTTATCATTTGTAATTGCAATTAAAAATATAATCTTTTAATAAATGTCGAATGTGTCCCAAGTGTAAAAAAATTTCAAATTAATTGTGAATGATATATCTCTTATTTAGAAAATTTATGGCTTAAATAGTTTAAAAGTTATTTTAAAAATGTTGATTATATATTTTATCACAGAAAATTGATCAAATGTTCTTATTCAATATATAATCAATCATAACAGCATTGTACACAATACACAAACAATATATGAAAATAAAACTTATTAACATATTAAAGTAATATCCAGCAATAGTTTGGGATTGCAAGATCTTTTTGTTTTATTCGTATTTTTCTAATAAAAATTAATTAATATGTTTTTACACGTTCAACACTTTCATTTTTATGTAGAAATCTATATTAAAATAATTAATGAAATATAAGAGTTGTGATAACGTGGGAGATACGTATTCTTGTGAATAAATGTAAATTCAAACTGTTTTATAATTGAAAAAAGAAAATTGATGAATGTGGTAAAAAAAGAATTTACTTGCGTTTAGATGACAAATTGCAAAAAATAAATTTAATAAATTGAACGCCTGCGTGATCAGATGTTCTTTCCACATCTTTCCCTATAACGACTCGTTCGAATTTATATATATCGAATCTATAACTACAACAAATGCTACAGCAAAAAAATATATTTGCTTAAAAATTTTGAAATTCTTCACCAAATTGTAAAATAATCAATTTTCTATTTTACAACATTAATAACCTTTTTTGTATTTTTATTTTATGTACGTGAGTATTTATAATTAATGCGGAAAGAATCGTGCTCAAAATTCATGGAATTATACGTGAATCAAAGATAGTGATAATTGTATTCAATTAGAGTAATTTTTCTATAGTCTACAACAATAATTATTACATAACTATTACATAATATTAAATAATTAACAACGAGTGTTTTACATCGGCGAGAATTCGATTTCAATGAATGAGATTACAAATTGTGCAATAACACAGCCAATATCATGTTTATGCACATACATCTTCAATATATTGAAATGAGATGAAATAATAAATAAATAATCAATAAATAGTAGAGATTTCTGAGATGACAAGATGTTACGTTCTCTGCACAGCATGGTAACACAAATCAAAAGATACGTTAAATTATGTTACATTCTGTTACAACTCTCTCGTATTTATCCAGATAAGAGATGAATTATAAAACGATTTGTCGTAAAAGGCAGGCATACATAACAGAAAAAACTGCCGCCAATGGCAGAGTCATTAATTTATATAGACTGGAAAGATTATACATATATTCGTATACAATCCTATGTACAATATATATAGCGATAAAAAAGTAGAGCTAGAGGATTGTACTGTTCTTTTAATA
>JANQDE010000003.1:83097-154780 GCA_037157785.1 Cephalotes varians
CTCCCTTGACCAAACTATTTCCGCCAAAGGAGCTTCTAGGGTGCTGTGCAATGCGCTTCTTTCGAGCGTTCACGCATTGCGAGCGCCCTTATCTAACATTTGATGAACAAAGATAAAATGATTCCAAAACGCGCTGTGAGCGCCAATAAGCGCCAAATGGAATGCATACGTTACGCTATATATCATGCATATACACTGTCTACATATTCGAATATGCGTACGAATCGTGCGCGCGACTCGATATTAAAGAGACCCGATATTAAAATTAAAACTCTACTTCTAGATTTCTCTTGTTTCGTCGCGCGTCCAAAGCCTTGTGTCCACGATGCTGGAAATCGAGAAGAACGAATTGACCGATCGTATTTAAACAATTCGGTCAATTGACCAATGCGATTGTCAATTCTCTCTCCGTCCGGATCAATTTCCAGCATCGCGAACACAAAGTTCGAGGGATGTACGAAAGGCGAATGATATCTCGCGCGTAACGAGTAATTACTTGATTATTCTTAATCGAGTTGTCTCAACATGGATATATGTACTAGAAATTCGGAACGCACGGCGCAGCGTTAGGTCTGCGTCTAGATCCGCGTTCGTGCGGATCGCGAATCAGAATTAACTCGGACAATTTAGTCCGTAATAGTCCGTAAGCGTTTTCCGTCCGCTTGAAAAAGATCGAGAACGACAATGCTGCAAAATTTTTAACATTCTAGCAATCAGTTTGACTATTTTATCTTACGATCACTTTGATGGTCCAACCAAATTATTTTCAGATCTGTATTTCAGCAAAACCGTTCTTTTTGTGTTACGTAGCAATAACATTCCTATACTGTTACGAAATAGCTTCTCCCGCACCATCGAGAGACACGCTAGTATCTCGCGCCAAATAATATACTACGGCACTATGTGTGCGCATCTATATTGAAAAATATATCATTTTAAAATATTTCAAAATTATTAAAGTTAAAATATTTTTTCTTAAAAAAAAGTTGAAAATAGCTATTCAAAAACGTTTAAAATTTATATCATAATGAAACAATTTAAAAAAATTAATATTTTTAAAACATTTAAAAACAATTTAAATTATATATAATATATAATTTGCTTTTTCTATAAAATATTAAAGAGTCGATACATACAATTATAAACAAGGTCTTGCTTATTAATAACATCTGTAAATCATCGGATATCATAGGGAATTCTTTTGGAAGAACGATAACTTTTTAATATCATTTTTAAGAGATTTTAATGAGATCTTTAGAAAGTCATTTTAAGGAACTCTTCCTCTCGACATTAGATACCGATGTGAATAAAAATATTCGGTTTCGATTCGATATGGACAAATGCATAATTTCGAGTGTTTTAATCACAATCACGAGTGTCGTGACACCGGGCTGGGCGTGCCGAAACTGTCGCGTAAAAGGCAAAGACCTAGTGCGCTACGTGCGTCACGTGCTCCACGTCGGCCACGTGGCTATCGAGTGCGCTCGTTACGCGTCATCGCGTCGGATCTTTGAGAACGTGCCAACTGCGAACGTCACGGAAATTGAACGCGGCCAATGTAGTCTTTTCCACGATTGAGATGACACGTTATTATCGTTAGCGCGATGCGCATCTTGTGTACCTTGTGAGAATATAATTATTATACCTTGCTAATGTGTGTGTGTGTGTGTGTGTGTGTGTGTGTGTGTGTGTGTGTAAAAAAATGCTATTGTGTATAAATGCTTGAATAAACAGAGAATAAACGTCTTCCTCTCCTATTATAGACAGCTCGTGTTATCTAAATGCTGCGATGTATGAAAATGGTAAAACTAAGTTTTGAAATTATTTTCAGCGACGAGCGAAGAAAGTATTACTTTCCGGAGATTAATTTATTATACAACATTTTCGATTTTTGCGCAACTATGACGATTTTGACAAATGTATGATTCGGATTGACATCGTGTCGAGGTTTCTCCTCCTTTCGCGCCTCTTTTTTTCACAGTCTTTTCTTTTCTTCGCAGCCTTTTGTCCTCTATTTAACCTTCAGGCGGCCGGCATTCAAAATACTTAAATACAATGACTTTGGGGATTATTTCCCTGTAAAAGTTTTTTAATGGATCGTATATGGGTCGACCAAAAGGGTATCCCAAAAGGTACTATGCCGGCCGTCTGGAGGTTAAACGACTTCGACTCTGGATCTCCGTATTGTATCGGCGTGCTACAAGTTTCGGATGTGTGCTCGATCTCTCTATTCCGGTTTTCGATAGTTAAATTCTAAATATAAAGTCATTGCGCGCGCTCGCTCGTAGGCATCGGTAAACACCACGTATACGCATACGCGCGCATGTATGCGTGGACCGGCTGACTCGCCTTATCTAGTACCGGAAGTTATTTCGTCGATTCGAACCAATTTTTCCGCTTATTCGCTATGCACATCCAGATTCGAAACGGAAACGATATACGTATATCGTGATTGCGCGTGCGATGTTACATGTGCATAAACAACTGTCAACTTATGCGACACGTTCATTCGCATTCTTGTATTCGCAATAAATTTGCTCTCTCTTCTTTTCCATGCATTTACCTTTTTTTTTTTGTCATTTCGAAGCAAGCGCGATATGTGACAAGTAAATTTGCGTTCTCGCTGCGTGTCGATATATTATAAATTTCGATCGAGCAAAGAAAATTTTTTCTATTGTAGAATAATGCTCGTTATATGTATAAACAATAGCGCGCGATAAAATTAAGAAGAAAAGATTACAGCGGAGCATGATAAAAAAAAATCACGTAGGAAGCGGTAACAAACTTCCCAAGCAGAGAATCGACAAGAGATGAAGCTTATCCGTTCGGAGGGACTTTCACAAAATTCTGTTCGACAAACTAGTGAATGAGGCAAATGTATACGCGATTCATAATTTCATTATAATTAACTTCCGCCGATATTATACGTTATATATATATATATATATATATATACGTTATATAATTTAATTATGTCCTTGCGATCTCTCGCACACTACTTATGTCCCTTGCGCGAGACAGATTTCTTTTTATTAAATTAAAAAACTTTGTATAAAAGAATATACGTCGAAGATATACACGTCGAGCAAAATAACGGCAGAATGTTATTAGTAGACAAAACGAAATGTTTCCTAGTAATGTAAATCACTAAATATTTACTAGTAATAAATTAATAAATAGTAAATTTACTAGTAATAAACGAAATTTTTTACTAGTACTGCGATTTTTGTGCGCACGTGATTTTTTTCCTAGTTGCTTAGAGTTGACACTATCGAGAGAGAGACAGAGAAAAGCATCATTTGTTACGCACTCTGGGACAGATCCCCTCAAGTGCAAAAACAATTACAAAAACAAAAAAAACAAAAATAAAAAAAAAACAATTAAGAAGAATAAAAATAAACTTGTAAAAGCTTCGAACAATTAAGAAACTTAGAGGTCATGCATCGCATTGCGGTATAGCTGTTTCCAGAAATAAATGCGCATAAAGGCGTTGTTTGAATTCAACCCGAGTTTGGAATTTACGTATGTAGACGGAAGTCTGTTCCAAAAATTAGCTGCATCGTTTAAAAAGTGCAACATTGAGACGGAAGTGAGTCTACAGAAACCCTAGTAACTCTGTCTGAGAAATCAGAACGAAAAGCCACGTGTGAATAGAGAAGACAAGGCTGTTGTGACTGTATGATACTGAAGAGAAAACACCCAACGAAGTATATTCTTCGAGAGCTGATCTTAAGCCAGCGAATCCTTCGATAAAAGAGCGTAATATGATCATTAAGCCTGATTATTGATAAATCTAAAACACGCATTTAATGTCCTGCTCAGCACGAGGTCAAATTCAGCGATCGTCGTCAAATTCAGCACGTCCGTGAAAGCTACAGTAGTCGATATGTGATAGGATAAGAGTGGTAACAAATTTCATCTTAAGAATATCAGGCGTAGAAGCTTGCGCAACTTGAGCTGATAAAGAACAGTCCTCATTTTCTTTGTAATGTCGGTAACCCATCTTTCCCATGACAAATTATTTGTGATAATGACACCAAGATATTTGATTTCAGTCGAGAAATCCACCAAAGCATCTTCAACCATCTTAGGTAAGAGATTTTGATATCAATGGCGTTTATATAACGAGCGATGCTTATGATAGCTTGAGTCTTGGAAGCGTTCAGAATTAAGCCATTGGATATAATCCAGTCCACGATAGAGGATGTCACGATTGATCCTCTCGATAACGATAGATAGATCACATGGCGCACAATGCAGGTAAATCGTCCGCGTAAAAATTATATTTACAGTTAAAAATAAATAAAGCTCTGTATTTACAGTGCGCTATATTTACAGTGTTTTAAGACGTTCTTGAAGTCAGATAGATAGAGGCTGAAAAGTAAGGGAGCCGATACAGAATCCTAAGGCACATCAATGTTTACAGCAGCAGGATGCAGTGTTATACAAGAACGATCATGTACAACTTGTGTGCGTTCAGTTAAGTACATAAGTATGACAGTGGAACGCATAGCTGGAGAAATGAATATAGCCAAGCTTTTTTATTGATATGTGGCGCTGCACTCTGTCAAAAGTTTTGGACAAGTCGAAAAAGACAGAAATTGTAACCTGCCTTCGGTCGACAGTATGCCTCGTCAAGTGTTCGGATCGAACAAGTTTGAGTTGAATATCCTCTTCTACGAGCAAACTGACAGAGATCCAAAAGTCCAGACAGTTCAAGATAATCTTTGATCTGGTCACAAGCTATCCTCTCGAGAGCCTTAAATAGAGCCGGAAGAATAAAGATTGGCCTATATTTTACAATAACGCAACGCGTCTTTTGGTCTTAGGAATTGGACATACAAGCGCAGACTTCTATCGAGCAGGAAAAATCCCATGCGCAAATGAAAATATGCTCGAAGACAGGCAGGGTATAAGGCCATATGAGTTTAATTAGTTTTGGAGACATTCCATCCAAGTCAGTAGCGTTTGATCACACTCTTCCTAATGCACCGCAAACAACGGAGTAACATAATTCCAGTAATACTTGTTGTCGTCGTATCCATCTCAGAGAGAGAGAGAGATCGGATGAACATACTCTTAATTGCGAGAAAAAAAGCATTACACAAACGACTAATAAGAACGAGAGAATTTCTAGATCGAGAAAGAAGTTATTCTATTCTATTCTTACAGTATTCTCACGTTAGTACGACCATACGGTCGTAATTGATCGCTTTTCGCGGAAAAGCAAGACGCAAGCAGACGTTTCCTAACCGTGCCGCGCGATAACGAGAGAAAAATTGCGGAATAGTAGGAGAAACTTGGTGAGAGAAAGAGAGTATACGCATCGCGGAATCGTGAGGACAAAGCGATAATTGTACGCGGCGTATACGGGCCGCGTGAATATCTTAGAGTATCTTAGAATCGCACACTCCTTTAGTAGGACGATCCTTTCGAGGCCATTGTTTCTCTCCGCAAAAGCTGGCCTAGCTTATCGTAATCGTTATCTGACCATCATCGTCGCAGCCGCCACGTTGTCGCCAATTAAAAATTTTTCTGTTCGAAGTAATTCTTTTTTTACAATAATGCAACGCGAATAATACAATCTCAAATTTCACTCGAAATTTTCTTATTCTCGTTATATTCCAATTTCTATATTTAAAAAATTCTATATTATCTTAATATAATACAATTTTTCCTAAGCTTCGATTCAATTCTTTTGACGAGGGAAGCAAGATTGATTTTGTTAATTATATCGATTTATTTCGATTTATTTTCGTAAAATCTCTCCGGATAGTAGACAATAGACATTAATATATAACGCAATCAAGGAATAGGATAATCTCTTCGCAATTCAAACCCTGAAAATCTCAATCAAATATATCCGATAAAGTTTCATCCGACCAAGAAACGATGTGTAAAATGCTATGCTTCAATCGTTTTCGCATTTATTGCATCTACTCTTTCACGATGACAGCAGAAAATTCAAGTATCGATAAAAGACAAAATGAAAATCGAGCTTAACGCGACATTTAATTTACCGACATTGTTTTATGTCATTCCCACATATATTCAACCGTACAAGAACCGTACGATCAACAAGAAACGATCGTATTGTGATTGGCAATGAACACAATCAAGAATCAGTCAGATTGTCAGAGTCAAGAAAATGCGAAAAAGGGATCTCATCATTCTAGATTTCCATTATCAGCACTTTTCAGTTCGAAATGTACTTGTCTCTCGGTTGAAAGTACAACTATATTCAGCTATAAACAATTCTTACTAATCTTGTTTTTAAATGCAAGAAACTCTATAAGAATGATAAACGCATCTAATGGCTCTGGCAGACAGGACGCGGCAACGCGGTGGCCAATCATCGTCTTGTTTTCTAATGGTCCGCGTCCTGTCTGCCAGAGCCATAACTTTGATATAAAACTACGTTGCTAAAAATTTTTGTTCGTAGCTCTCGACAATGAGTATATGAGAAAAAGATTGGATCCTCGCACAGCACCGGCGCTTTGACATCGAGCGCTGATTGGATAATGCGTTGTTTTAGCGTTGCTTTTTCTTGCTATTTACCCCCATTATCCGTTTTTCACCAATCAGCGCTCGGCCAATCAAAGCGCGTCTGCATGAAGATTTAGGCAAAGAAATGACTTGTTGATGTGTCGCATTCATGACAAAAATTTTATATATATATATATATATATACATAAAAAATATATATATAAATAGGTTATACGTATTATAAATTTTTATATATACATAATATATATAAATTTGTATGTGTGTGTGTATACAACAAAAATTGCTCGTAATAATTAACATTGATAATTAACCTGAGATGAATCAATTTATTTACATTAGATAATTTCACCAATCAGAAAAGAAAACATCGTATATCATGCACAGCTGATTGGTCCGTCGCAGCGTCACGACACACTGCGACCTTAGGCTGGATCCTCATGCAGACACCGAGTGCTGATTGGATGATGCAATATGTAGGATTTTCTCACACTCATATAGGTATTTTCTTCTATTTTGGAAAAGGATTTTTTTATTCTGTATAAGGAAAGCAAAAAAATAGAAAAATAAATGTGTATTTAGTCGGTGATACAGATGAGCATCCTCTTAAATACAAGACCTAAATATGAATACCGTCCTATATTATATATAATAGAAAATCCAATGGCCAATAAAGAAAGAAAGAAAGAATCGTAATCTGACTGTTTCTTGAAGCGAAGGGGATAATCATAGATATTCATAGTCCGTTCTTATTTTAAGATTGTCTCAAGTAATGTCTTAAGACGCTAATATGGCTCTGTGATTGGCTTATGACATCTTGAGAGTATACTTAAGACCATCTTAAATATCAGGATGAATTCGTTTATGCAGTCACTGCTGCAGAGGGTATCATTTTATCTTCATTGTTCATTGGACGTAAACAAAGATAAAATGACACCTTCTGCAGCAGTGACTGCATAAACGAATTCACCCTAAGACTCGACTATGAATACCGGCCAATGTGTGCCTTCCCTTGTATGTTATAGGATGAATTCGTTTATGCAGTCACTGCTCTAGTTTCCACCGAAGCCTTTAATTCGCACCTAGTGCGGCGTAGGATCAAATTTAAGTCGATGGAAATGCAATAGCTCACTCTCATTCCCATGGTCTATTGCATTTCCATCGACTTAAATTTGATTCTACGTCGCACTAGGTGCGAATAAAAGGCTTCGGTGGAAACTAAGCCACTGCTGCAGAGAGTATCATTTTATCTTCATTGTTCATTGGACGTAAACAAGGATAAAATGATACCTTCTGCAGCAGTGACTGCATAAACGAATTCACCCATATAGTTCAATGCATTCGATTTAACATGCATGTTATATCTTTGTTGGCTATCTTCGAAGACTTTACCCGAATACGCTAGAATATCATTCTATCTTTATCGTTTATTAGACATAAAACAAGGATAGAATGACACCCTAGTGTACTCGGATAAAGTTCCAAAACGCAGCCGTTACTGGCCCGGTTCCGTTGTAGACTCCAGGAGTGAAAACACCATTCTATTATCCAAAAAAGACGTACATTTTTTGGACTGCTTTGAACGATTACAAATTGTCATAAATTGTGTTGACAAAATATGTTGACATTAGTTTACATCGTTTACATATTTTTGACAATTTTCGCCAATCACCTGTGCGAAGAGCAATTTTGTTCGGCAGATAATAACGCAAAATTCTGTAAAGAAAATGAGGTTGCTTACCAGAAATCATTATATACAAAAGGTATTTGCATAATCTCGGATCGAAATTAACTGTAATAATTTGGGGATATACTAGGATATAATATTGTATTATAAAATCCCCAAAATGCGTATACCATGGCTGTGTTTCGATATACACTATCAGTACCGAGAAAATCTAGAAAGTATACGTTACGTGAACTATAAATTTTCAGTACTAGCAGTGAAGGGAATATCGGAATGCGTACACAGCTCATCTTTTCCTATTTCTAGAAACAAACGAAAGATATAAGAAATATCTAATGATGATTCAAAATGCAGAGCAAAACTACAAGGAATGTAATAACACGAAGCACGAATGCTTTAAAGATGTCATTGTACGTGACCTAAGGCCTTTTAGAGAGAAGGGCATAAGCGAAGAAATGATTGAAGCAGCGAAAACTAGGTATCTATGACGAATATCGGTGACTTAATATCTTAATATTAATATCTTTTGTCTTTAGTTTCAACTATATTTTATGATAATTGCTCACAGGGGTACATTTTACCAAATAATCAAAGGTAAATTATACAGAGAGAAGGACTGTATGTTTCCAGCCAGATGCGCTGGAATTGAACATTTTTTATTAAAGATAATTGGTAATTTATCAGACATGGATTTAGTCATAAATATCAGAGATTATCCTCAATCTAATGAATATTTTGGAAATGCCATGCCTGTTTTTTCATTTAGTAAGGTAAGGGATAATTCCGTTATCTAGACTGTTCTTACAATAAGATATGACACGGAGTAATATATAGAGTGTATATGTGCAAATATGTTTTGTTTGTTGAATTTAATGAGAGCTGTGCAGCTTACAAAATGTATTTATAGACACCGCAATATTATGATATTATGTATCCAGCATGGGCATTTTGGGAAGGTGGTCCAGCTATCTCGCTATATCCCCGTGGTCTTGGTAGATGGGATCAACATCGTAAATCTTTAAATAAGGCGAGTTTGGAAATTTTATGGGAAAAGAAAAAAAATAAAGCATTCTTTCGTGGATCTAGAACGAGTTCGGAACGTGATAATTTGATTTTATTAAGTCGTAATAAACGCCATTTAGTAGATGCTCAATATACTAAGAATCAAGCATGGAAATCTAATCAGGTATTATGATATTTTTTTAGATCATATTAGCAGATTCTATATAATGACGCAAATGTATGTAAGACAAATTTGAATTTTATTTTAGGACACTTTGCATGCAACACCAGCGACAGAGGTATCTTTAGAATCCCATTGTACATATAAGTATTTGTTTAATTTTCGAGGTGTGGCAGCTTCCTTTCGATATAAACATTTATTTTTATGCCGCTCATTGGTCTTTCACGTCGGTGACGAGTGGATGGAATTTTATTATTATGCCATGAAACCATGGATTCATTACATACCTGTTTCTAAAAATGCAGATCAAAGAGAATTGGAGTAGGATATCACAACATCTAATCTTGCTGTGTTGTTATTGATGTTTGCCTTTATCAAATTATTGATTTTTTTTTGTTATTTTTCAGGGATTTAATTGAATTTGCAAGGAACAATGATGATTTATCAAAAAAGATTGCATATCGCGGAAGAGACTTTATATGGAATAATTTGCGAATGTCAGATGTTACATATTTTTGGAAACAACTTCTTGAAAGTTATAGTAAACTTGTAATATATAAACCAGTATTAAAAAAAGATTTGATAAACATTAGAAGAGAATAGTAAATATGGTCATGATAATTTTGTACAACATTGAATGAATCACGGATATCTTTCTGAATAATATATAACATTAAACTCTCCCTCCCTCTCTGCGTGTGCGCTCTGTGTGTGTGTGTGTGTGTGTGTGTGCGCGCGCGTGCGCGCGCGCGCGCGCGCGCGAGAGCATAATGCACATATAACTGATAAGAAATGCAATTGAAAATGTGAAATAGTTAAAATAAACAAATGTTTATTATACTATTTGTATGATGAAAAATATAATACAATAGAGATTTTGTTTAAGGCACGACATAATAGCGTGGCAAGTTTCAAGATGAATTATTAATATTAATAATATTAGTAATAATATAAGAAAGGCGCACAATTACATTTATGTGTATTACATGATAATATTCGAGCTGCCTTCATCAATAATCAATTATTTAATCAGTTTAAAATAAGAACGTGTAGTAAAAAATTTATTTTCATGTTCAGAAATTCTAATTATTCAACAAATATTGATAAAAAATACAAAGCCTTTCTTCTTGTACTCTGATAATACTTAAAGGCTAAGTATAATTTTTAATAATTAAGTACTGGTCAAACACTTAATATAGACTTATAGATACTAATTCTTCTTCATCTTTTTCTAGTTCTAAGAATTAGAAAAAGATATAAAGAGTAAATTGAACCGAGATTAAAGTTAATTTACGTTGGTAAAATAACGGGTATCAAACACTTTTTTAAATGTAAGAAAATATAAAATACACAAATATTAAGGCTGTTTTAACATTTGTTGGTACTGAACGAAGATAATTTCGACGTGTTTAATTTTTTCTTGCAATATCTTTCTCTGCTACTAAAAAAAGATTGTTATGTTGTCATTAAACGCATTTTAAAGTACACTTTTATCTATCACATCTAGAAAAGAGCACTTTTAAGAACACACGTAAGAATTGTATAGATTTATAAATTCTCACACATACAGCACCATTTAATGTCAGAGATCAGTCTGACAATTTGCATATAGTTATTTATAATACTCTCTAGACATTTTATACACTCACTCATTCACTCACGCACGCACACACATACACGCGCGCGCGCGTATACATGTACACAATTACGTATAAAACTACAAAATAAACAAGTTATTATTGAAAGAAACCGCGAGGAGAACTTTTTTTATATAAAAACAAGGATTCTCTTCAAACATACGCATATTGCATAATGGGAGCGAAATCAAACACTTTGTTTGAAATGGCGTACAGAAAAAGTTGTGTGTCAACAGACATGACATTTACGATTATCTTTTCAGAGTTGTATAAATTACAAAAATACTTTCTAAGGCACTTGTATCATAAGATTACAGTCACTTTCGCATAATCGCAAGCAACGATGATCCTAATATACTATAGATATTTATAATATATACAATACATATAAAAATGTATCACGCATGCAAATGAGATTAGATTGAATAAAAATAATATATAGGGTTGCAACTGCTATTGTTACATAGAATATTTTAGCATTTACATTACATAAGTAGGAGAGTCTATATAATATTCATATAATACTTTCGATCGATCAACAAATGTCTTTTACAATATTGTCAGTAATGAATCCGATTGTTGTTAATTAATTATTAATTGTCATGTCGCAATGTCCGAATATCCTTTATATACCTCGCGATTTAATCGAACGGTCGGATTCCAAGAATCGATGTCAGCGTTCGGCAGAAAAAAAACAGCTTAGTAAATGCTTCGCGCTGATTGGATTAATTTTAGATCTAGAAGAATAGTCCTATCTTAGTTTGTAGATCTAAAAGTATAATCCAATGAAAAGCGCTTACCGGACTGCTTTTTCTGACCGAACGCAGCCTTAAGTGCCTTTGATGTTTAAAGTCTTTGCAAATGATGGACACGCGAATAAATAAGGCAGTGTAGAACGCTCTATGTTACGTTATTGCGCGTGAGACATCATTCAAAGATACACTGCGAATTCAAATATACGTGCTACAGCCGCGCCGCACACACGCTCGCGTCGAGCCACGCGGCTCGATAGCGATCGATCGCGGCGGAAATATTGTTCGTCGTAATTTTCTAGCTATCTACTTAGTTATCGATAAGTCGCCGAACGCGCCGTGCCAATGATGATTTCGATTGGCATTCACTTTTTCGAAAAGGGAAAGGAAACGAAAGTTCTATCGATGTCTCTTCGTCGCATTTTGCGCCCGCATATCTATTCGAGTAATCGCGTTGATCCTCAAAGTCGACATTTAGCTACATTTACGTAGCTACGATGAACCTCGCGACGATCGCTGTCGCGACGCTGAGCAGAAGCTGTCGCGTCCCTTCCAATGGACATAGCCAACTCACCCCAGAATTTCCGTGATCGTGATTCGATGATGTGACGAGCTCGTCGGTTCCTCCTGTCGAATTTAAATTAGAATATCGTAGTGGCGCGCGAATCGTAAATTCGCGCGACGCGCCATGCGAAACGATTGGACGGCGCGTCGTACTGACCGTGCGCGTGCGCATGCGCATGTTCGGAAGCGCGAAACGGTACAGGTCAAACAGTGCGTGCGGATGTAGGCCGTTAGCTCTCGCTCTCGCTCTCGCTCTCGCCGCCGTTGTCGGTTGTTTGGAACTTTATTTGCTTTTACCGCGCCTAAATAATCGGGGTATTTGGCACATATACCCCAATCGTGGGTCACGCCACTTTGACCGCTCACTTTTTTCCGAATTCGGGATGTACATTGTTGTCGTCTGGAAAAGGTGATTGCTCCCGGTTAATGCGGGCGGTATTGACACATGAGGTGAATCTCCTTCTCACGTTTTCTTTTGCAAGCAAGCATCGCTGTTGTCCGTTTCACGGCTCAATATTTAGTGCTATCCGCAGATGCGCGTAATCATTTTATTTTATACCAACAACACGCAAATCTAAATTTTTTATATCGATAGAGAGAAGCTACATGATATAGAATAACAAATTTCACACTCGGTACGGCTTGATTTGGAATGAAATGTAATTAAAATTTTCAACTGTCGTAACATTTCAAAGATGAATAAATAAAATGGGAAAATTACATTTGCAAAATTAAATTAAATTCATAGGCTGCGTCGAATTTAATTTGAGACCGTCGATTGCGAAGACAGGCTATTTCGTTGGAAGCACCAAATACATGAGAATATATGAATTATTTTGTAATATCAAGTAATCGAGTAAATGCGTTAAGGATCCCCATGCTAGATAGAGTTAACGAGCATGTGTCGCGAATCTTGATTAAACTATTGACTAAATTAAGCCCATTCTATATAATACGCATAACGGAGCGTAAGTGTAACACAAGACCGCTGGACCAATGAGCATTCGGTACAAAGTTGTCATTGATTTACATAAAGTTCTCATTGGTCCAATGGCCACCCTTGAGCCATGCTATGCGTTTTATGTAGAATGAGTTTAATTCTTAAGTTTTACCTCACGTTATTTTCGTTCGAAAGCAATTGCAAGTCCACATTTAGAAAATCTGTGGCGCACACACACACACACACACACGCGCGCGCGCGCACGCACGCACGCACAAAATTTTCTCATTTTACCGTCGATATATGTGTGAGTGTGTGTATATGTGTGTGTGTGTATATATATATATATTTTTTAATATTATTTATTCACATACTAAGTATTTATTTTGCAAAATGAATCATAATTGGAATGGATATATAAGATAATATATAAACCGAATTAGAATCGAAACATAGTATAAAAGTAAAAAAATACAAATTTCATGTAGAAAGATATTTTATAAATAAAAAAAATACTTTATGGTTCCTCTTAAGCGTCGTCTACAATGAGCAGTAGCAGTATGGATGAGGCTGTAAGAGTAAGAAATTGATCAATCACAATCGACTATTCTTCTTACATTCGACCGTGATTGGTCAATTTCTTACTCTTACAGCCTTATCCATACTGCTACTGCTCATTGTAGACGACGCTTTATAGATTCTCATAGATTCTAAGCGATTGTCTATTTGACATGAAAGTAAAACATCGGCCAAACGGAGGACGATAAAAGATATAGAGAGAAGTAAGAAAACTTAGATTGTCAAGAGTATCTTCTAATAAAATCCCATTAATAGATTATGACCCGAACGAAAGAGAGTAAAAGATTGTGCGATTCGAAACTAGTGCGTATCAATTGCAAACATATGTTTCCAAAATATTAATTTTCGACGGATACCTGAGATTAAGTACTTGTGCAACAAGGCGTGCATGTAAAAGACTTTGCGAGTACAAGTATTTTTTAATGCAAAAAAAAATAGAAGAGAAGAACGAATGAAAATCAGGATCGGAAGGAGCGAGGATTTCCCGTAAAAGTCGATGTATTGTTAGAAGGAACAAGTCGGAAAAAACACGCTTTTATGCTAGATTAAGTTTCAAACAACGCAACTGCCGGCAGTGACTCATGCATCCCTGTTTCACGCTCGTGTGCAGGTGCAAGCGTGTGCTCTCTTGTGCATGGATTTTAGAACAAGTTACGTGTTGATCGATGAGATGTGTAATTTTGGTATTACCTGCTATTCCTCCGCGTGTGTCATTTAAGTTAATTATAATCGATGATGCAAAAAACAGGGAAAGATTCGTGCTTTTTACATGTAATATTTTTAATATATTAATAATAAAAATCTCACACTCTAGAAAAGAATGAAAATAGAGATATAGTGCACGTAGGAGGCGATAAATAGTGAAAACGCGAAACCATAACCGTAATGTGTGCTAACGAATGAAAGCCGTCTGTATAAGCGAGACTAAGAAAAAAAAGAGAAAACGTCAAAAAAAGACTCTTATTTCTAGGATATATTACTTATTTACTGTATGTCTTGTCAAACTGGATGCGGCGACGATGATATACGGCGATCTTTCGCGCATCACCATTTACTTTTTGACGTCGGTGTTCTCAGAAATCAAATACTTTGTTCTCATCCATCGCCTGGCTAATAAATACTCTGGGCTTTAACGTATGTACATATAGTAAATTTATCAACGATATAAGTAATGTGAAATTATTGGCTTTCTTGATGAATCGATCGATATAAGCCATGAAGTGAATGATTTTGACAGATCACAAAATGAAAAATCTTCGATTCGCGAATGGAATAATATGATTAGCGATTGTATGATTAAAATTACGGGCAATGTTAACGAATGTTAAATGTAATGTTAATAAATTAATGTTTTAGCTGCATGAAACGCAAAACTAATAATTAACGTGATTATTTATACTTTTCAATGCCAAGTTCAATTTCAACGCTTGATTAGCGATGTGAACAGTAGGCACAGAAAGATTGCCAAAATAATACCATTGATGTTTGATTACGCGTATATCGATCGTGCATGCGTTACTTTACTTTCCCATGTTTCAGTTACCTATTTTCGAAACTTCCGTGTCGATATATTGAATTATGATACGTTTAGTAATGTTCAAAATACGTTTCGTCATGTAGCGAACATGTGCATTGTGTCATATCCGATTTTAGCGATCTGTAACTCGATAAAATGCACGAGATATAAAAGAGTCATTTTGAATCGTTGTGCACGTATCACTCAGGATATATAACGACATTCTAATTTGAACCTATCATAATTTATTTTTATATTATATTTGAACTTTATAGTAGATTGAAGAATTAAATCCGATCTCTCTCTCTCTCTCTCTCTCTCTCTCTCTGTTTTTAAGTATCGCATGCACATGTCTTTTCGCGCGAAATAGCCCTAGTATCGTAGTAGCCAGGTGTAGACACTAAAGATTTAATATCGCGCTTCCTGCCTGCCTCCATACTAAGGGGATTATTTGTTCTCACGTTGATTATTCTTAGCGAATTAGAGCGAAGCAGAGTATCAGGTATCCACTGTTCGCGATTCTCCGAGGCATTAATTTAAAGAAAACGCTATTCATGCGGATTCGCGGAAACTTGTTCATTTCTTGGAACATTTGGACATTTTTATTATATACGACAATATGTTAACGGCAATTAATAATTACAGTAACGGTAATTACGTTCGACGCATGCGTCGATAAAAGTCAAAGAATAAAATTTGTGATAGAATATAAAGGAGACAGAAAAATTAACTTTATGAATTAGTTAAAGAACCGAAAGCTATTTTTCGAGATGTACATTTATTTATTTCAAGGGATATTTGATTTGAGATAAGCGTTGTCGCGGATATCCATGGATATCTTTAAGTTATTCGAGGCTAGGCAGGATAAAGATTTTGTACCTGCGTCCAGAATGATGTCACCAACGCTGTCAAGATTACCGTAATCGTCGTATGTATCAGTATCAGCCACGTCCAGATTCGCAAATGCGAGTGGCCAATGAGCTTTACCTAGTGTCCCTCTGTTAGCGGACTTGCATCCGAACCACCAATACGCTGTCGATCTCGGGAAGGCGGGATTAGCATCGTCCACCTGATAAACCGAAAAGAGAAAATTGTATTTCGTATAATATGATATATTTTTATAGAATCTTAATTTTCCTATATATTCTCTCTACATAATAGATCTCGAGTTTCGTAAATTGGGAGGCGTAACACGGGAGAAAGAACCAGAAGAAGTACGCGTGTATTATTATAATATGTAACACGCGGCTGTTATTTTCCCGGTGTTATTTTCCAATATCGATCAAATATCGTATATATTATATACATGTACATATTGTCACATGCAACGCTGCTAGAAGCTTAACAAAAAATTAATTTAAAATCCATCCATTGCGCTTGCCTTAAACATTCGATCGTTGAATCGATAGTAGGCATTATCTTGGAAGAAGTACGTAAAGCCCTTGTAGGTCACTGCCGCGTTGATGTGATTCGGTATGCCTTCCCAATTTTGGATGAGTTTAGGATAGTTACTCCTCACCGGTGGCTTCGATGCTGGATCGAAGCGCCAGAATTTCGTGCCCTTGTAGAAATAAATTTTGCCGTTTCCAGTCCATACGGTAGCCGCATCGATGTTATCGGGAATGCCGGTAAAACCATCGCTAATTTCTTTCGGATATTCACCATCCATAGTCGTATTAATGTACCTCCAATATTGCGTGCCCTGAGGCAAAATAATTGCAGTGTCAGTTACAGGTAAATGAAATCTGCATACCAAACGACATCGATATACATGATATGGTGAAAAAAGAAGCAAATCGATTTTGGATTTTGCTTATTTGGCGGGATGACCGTCAAAGAAGGTTACCTTGAAGAAGTAAGTCTTGCCATTTCTGTATGTAAATGCAGCATCTATATTTGACGGAAGCTCCTTCCATGTGCTACTAATACGTCTAGGATAGCCGCTAGCCACACCGTTGTCCGTCAATTTCCAGTAATATTTTCCTGGAAATTCCATAGTAGTAATTTGAATATTCTTGCCGCGTGTCTCACATCTGTGGTAGAATCCAAATGGAAAAATTACTCTGAAATGTACATACGTACCCTTGAATGCAATTATCTCGCCGTCTTTCGTATTGAACATCGCGTCGATCTTCGGATCTTTACACAATTCAGGATCTTCTTCGGCAGGCGGCAAAGGTCGTGATCCTCGCGAATTGGTTTTCGTTCCATATAGAGCCTGAAATTGATTTCGTATCGCGCTATTTGAGACACACTACATCCACGCCCACGAATGTAACTCGTAACAGAAAATTTTAGTTTTTCGTACCTGAATCGCGCTGATATCGTCTTGATCTAGAATAAAATGTGGATCGTAGCCGCGGTAAAAAGGTGCCATCAGGGCACTTTTGACGTCGCTGTGACTCAAGCCGAGCGAATGCCCGAATTCATGAGCAGCGACTTGAAAAAGATTGGTACCGCGATAGCTTTTGATGGTCCATCGTTCGCTATCGTCGAAGTGAGCGTCACCACCATATACAGGAAAATACGCGTGTGCCAAGGTGCCGCCAGGTCCATCGAAAGGATCACCGTCGCCGTGCTCGCCTACCTCGAATCTGATTTCGATGTGAACCTAAACGAATCACCTTTGCTCGGTAAAAATATTATCCTGGTAATTGGTCGTATAAGTATTATAAACAAATACATCATGTATTGTATATGGGATCTTACATTTTCAGGTCCTGTTTTGCGGGTAAATGTCAAATCAGTTTCACTCGACCAAACGCCGAACGCGTTCGCGATTTCTTTATCCACTTCCTGTTTGTTCAGACCAGTTGGATACTTGCTAATTTTATACGTCAGATTCTTCGTACGCCATCTGGATCCTACGGTAAAGCATTTTATACGTAAAACACACGTGGAGAAACACGAGAGAATATTTGCTTTATTTAAAAATATGCGATTCATTCTCGCACGCGTACGCACGCAAAAAAAGACCATTCTTTTTCCACGGCTATTAACGTATTCACGTCCGTTATGCATTAACCGGTGCACCAACACGAGTCTATACGAGTCTATAGGAATCCGCTGCGATACGCGCGTGATGTTCTGATATATTGTTCCGATGTTGCGAATCTACTGTTGCGTTATTATTGTATCATATGTATTGTATCATGGCGCATAGATTGTTTATTACTCGTAAGAATAAAAATCACGTGTTACGTGCTCGTTACGGTTACAGAGCTACCATTTATGCAACAGTTGCGCGTATATTACAATTATATCGCACATCTCGTATGATTCTTACGCAATAATTTGTTCGTCACTGCGAAATCCAAAAGAAAAAAATAGGGAAGCGTAGCACGGTTATATCGAATTATCACCGAGTTAAATTTCGATTGTGTGCGACTGACATTCCGTAGGATGCACGCATGGCCGAACTTAGCATCGAGGGTTCACTGAAACATGAAGCGCACGTGCTTGGATTCAAAGTCACGATTAGTCCGCGTGAAGCTGCGATCGCTTTATTATTCCGTCGGTAGTTACACGCTAAGAATTTCTTTGCCAGGGGTAATTTTTTTTTATATTTTCAGTACCTGACCATTCAAACAACGATTTAAACATTTACGCACGAGTATCGAGTGCTTTTTAGACTCTTTATCGCATATAAATGTAAATATCTCATCGAGTGTAAATATCTGACAATAAGAGAAATGTATTAATCGTTATATGTTTGCATACGATACAAAGAATTTTAAAAAATCAACAAGATATTCTTCCTACCTCCAGAAGAGAATCTCGTCGATCCATTAACCAATGATTGTCATTTATCGCAAAGTGGATGTAAAATGCAACAGTTTGATTCGAACGAATTCATGTAGCTGATTTAAAATGCATTTGACACATCCAACAAACTGTTATCGCGACTATTATAGATCCACGTAATCCATTTAAGGTAACTGACTCTATATCAACTTGACTATTATAAATCACATGGTAGTAGCGAGACAACGGAAAGTCGAAATGCGTGATTCATCGCAAAGTTCATTGTGAAGGATTCTGTAACGTGCTAAATAATTGATATTTACGTATTTCTATGAGTAACTGCTTCTATTTCTATAAATTCTTGTTATTATTTCTAGTGATGATTCTATTATTTATTATGTATTAATATTAATATAGTCCCTGCTACGTATGTGACACCCTGAACTTTCCGTTTAGGCCGTTAGATTTTGGCGATATTATAAAAAACGCGTAATTACAAAATTACACACACACACACACACACACACACACACAAAATACATTTTTACGCTTTTACAACAGATATAATAAACACAAATAAAAATGCCGTCGATCACCCACGGTGACCCACGCGGCGTAGTGAACAAATCATCTAAAATTAGCACAGCATGGAATGTATTAATGTATAGCAACTTTCCGTTTTACGACATTGTATTTTACGTAGACTTTCCACGAGTTTCGAGATAGAGAATGTCCGCATCGATTAGATAATCGATCGCGATCGATCAAACGTAAAGTTGTGTCACATCGTTTTTCGCGGTTACGTTTACAGTCTACTCGATTGCATTAAACTTTCTTAAATTTGTCAATTATCGATTAGTCGCGCAAAGTGATGAAATCTATTGATTTTTCGATTAAGTTTTACATGACTGTTCTACTCACCTTGAAGAGCGTATCTCTTTGATCTTCCATCGGCAGCTGGTCCAACTTTATCTTTAACACCGCATCTTGGTGTAGCCATAAGCTTAACAGTCTCTTCATTCAATTCACCTAGCATAAAAAAATATCGAGATGAGTTTGAGAATTATTATTTACTGTTTTGCCCGTATCGAATCGAGAATACAAAAATGGCCTTTACGAAAACCGATATCTTGAGTTTTGTTATCTTGCATCTCCTATCATCTTCTAAGTAATAATCGCGTGATAAAAATAATTAAATATGCCTGGATTTTTCGAGTATATCGATTGTTAGGGTATAGCCTGTTGGTGCGGCAGGTATTTTCGTGCTAGGCACATTAGTGCTCTCTTACGTGCACGCGTGTATATTTCTCGTACTCTGCACACATATCAATTTCTCATGCATAATATGCATAGTATGCGGGAGTACTCGTGTATACGCTACCGCTAGTTTCGCAGCGCGGTCACGCGATTCAACCTTCATCAACAGATTCATCGTCGTTACCGGCGTGCAAGGATTGCTGGAGCGCGCCGGCAACTATGCGACAAAAATTATATTTTTTCAATCTTGCGAGAATTTCGTGGTATATTCTACACCACGAAATAACTCTGAAATTTTTAACGCTTGTCGTTTCATTTACCTAGTAGTTTTTACAAATGCATTATTTTACATTTTATCCAACACCTTTTCTTTGTCATAGAAAAGATTTTGTTGCGACGAACGCGACCGAACAAATCATGATGATAGATAGAAAATAATATCAAAATTTAAGTAAAAGTCATGTGATTTTTGTCACATTTACATTGTAAGTATTTCTGTTTAAAAGTTACATCAACAGTTGTAAAGCGTTAATGACGCGACCTATTAGATTATGGCCGATAAACATGCTTCATCTCGAATAATGCCACCGATGGCCTACAATTTTACAGTTAGATCATTTCCGTTCACCTTCGGTTTTTATTGAATTTTATTGCTTGTGTTTCGCTCTGTCACGGACTCTCGTATAGTACCAGTATAATGACCGATGCGACGAACTTTGCGCGTTGATCTTTTCCATTATTTCTTACACACACAAGGTGCGTGTGCGCGCGCGCGCGCGCGCGCGCGCGTGTGTGTGTGTGTGTGTGTGTGTGTGTGTCAGGCTTGAATAAGTTAGTCTTCTGTTAACCAAGTTAAGTTAAAGTTATTAGCACCAAGAGACATTACCATATTAATGATCTTTTTCCAATTATTGTTGAAAATTTTATTTAAAAAAAAAAATTGATGTTCAAAGATAAAAAATTTTTACTTACAATTAGAAAAAAGTTAATAAGTTAAAATTAATGTGTTTTACAAAATAATTAAAATAGCTAAAATTAAAAGTTAACTCGTTTGAAATTACTAAACTAAATTAAGTTAAAAATTATAAACTTTTTAACTTTATTACTTAACTTTTAACTAATTTTAACGAGTTTTTTATTACTATCCAACCTTGATATATAGGTATATTTGCATCAACTTAATGTCATCGAAAAGTTTTGGCTCATATAATTATTAATCGTAACTGCAAGACAGTTTTTATGACTTGTTCTCGATTTTTCAGATCGATATTTTTCTTGTAATGTATTTCCCAAAATGATTGCTCATGAGACGGAACCATTACAGTAATGACTCACTGGCTAAAGTATCAAGTTGAGTTTCGGTCGCGTTCATCCTGAATCATCGTTGTTCATTATCATCAACAGTTTAAATTGACAGATGAGCACCGATAGGGATCGCTGTTATCGCTCTTCAAGCGGTGTGATATCGTACATACGTGAACATGGAGTGACACGTAAATTTTATATTTTGCTTCTTCCTTTCTTCTAAATCATCATACGCACATGTAACACCGAGTAAATGCATTCTCCGTAATTTTCCGCATGAATCATTAATATCGGCACACTGTTAAAAACTTGATATTATAATAGGTAAAAACTTAAGTACATCCCCATAATTATACGTACAGTATATTGTACTATATTGTACTTTGATGTACTGTAACATGCGTAAATATATGACATATACATATTTAATAATAAATTTATACGAGTAAATGAAATTTAACATACCTGTTATATTAAGACCGGCAAACGCTTGGAATTCTTCTATCGCTGCCGTCAGTTTCTCCTCGCTTAGAAAAGCACCATTTTCCGGATTTATCGGCGGCAAATATCCGTATTGCGCCAGATAATTCTGTAATATTTAAACACGTTCTTTAACTCATCTCTCGTGAGTTCTCTTTTGTTAATGCACGTATGTCTACAAGTATCGTTCAACTGTCTCAGTATTTCGACGAATAAAGTGTATCGATATTTTCTTGTTGACTCGAGATAAAGGTACTTCCCGAGCAGCACAAATTAGTTGGCCAACCGTTGTCCAACGTTGGTCAACCGTTGGTTAACCGTTGCCCAACTAATTTGTGCTGCTCGGGTTGTTGTATCGCGAAACAAAATTGCAGACAGAAAGTTTTCGTGTCATTTTGCAAAAAATCGACCTACACAAAAGCTCGTTGTCATAATATAACATTGACGTTTTACGAGTTTCGTTTTACAAAGATGCATAATTAAGATAGGAGAAAGATAGGAGAAAACTCTCTTTTGTTATCCGCATGTAAATTTACCGACGCCCTCGGCTCTATCTATCTTTTTTGTTTGCGTTGTAATTATAACATGTCGGTTACGTTACAATTACAATTGTGCGATTACGCAGAAAAAATGAATCTCCGCATTATTATTAGCACGTATTATATCGCACGGATTGCGTCGAAGCGATCCTTCGATTTTTGCCAATACACGCATTGCTTATTGTTGTTCTACAACGTGCGAATGACAATCGTACGTGATATATTTCTAATTCACTTAATAAAATATACCGATCTGATGTTACACAAGACGTGCTCTTCCCTCGCGAGAAGAAGCGCATGTCGCAAGAATGATACGACCCGCAGAAGATCATCATTAGAGCCAATTCGGATGACGTTACGTTCGAAGTACAGATTACAGTACCTCCTTAAGAATGACTCATCCCTTATATCGCGCACGGAAAGCGCCGTCTGCTTCGTGCGTTCTAAATTCTCGTAAAATGGCGATCTTGACAAGCAATCGTTTCTAACGCGGTAGAATAATACCGTTGCGAGAAAAGTTGGCCAATCGACTTGCTATCGCGTGCATTCGGAGCTACCACCGAACCATATTGATTTACATTCTTACTCACGGGTCACCGCACAAATGTACGAGTATTCCTAATTTCCACGCGTATTTATATTATGGGATATAAATTTTGAATAAGATTTGAGATGTTTAGCATAAAGAAAGTACAAGCACGTATAATATGTTCGTTAATTTAAATAATATCGAATAAAACGAGACGAAATATTGTTAAAGCTAGAAAAGTCGAAAACGATATGAGGAAACACACACACACACACACACACACACATATCAACAAAAAATCGTCGCAAATTATTATTGCGCAAAGGAGTCNCACACACACACACACACACACACACACACACACACACACACACACACACACATATCAACAAAAAATCGTCGCAAATTATTATTGCGCAAAGGAGTCCGACATAAGTTACGCGAGAATTACTAAAGTATCTCATGTTCCCAGATTTAAGCGGATTAGACAAAGCAGCAATGACAAGAGAGAACTGACTTAACCGCGACTATGAGACTTATTATTATTTAACAACACTTACGTCCTGATTAATATTCTATCGATTGAATCGAACCATCAACGTCAGAATATCATGTATTCGTTGCTGAGGTACCATGCAAAGGAAGATAGGTGTTGATCTTTTTATACTTTGCATTCGCGTTATGTATCATTGAGAATAAATTTATTTTATTTCAGAATCACACGCGGAGAATCTTTAAGGAAAAAATATTTAATATGTCTTAAATAGATGTAAAAACGATTTGAAACGATCTTTGTCATTCTGTGTAAACTGGATCAGCAACAAAAGGTGATGTGTAGTGTAATTGCGAAGTTGTGGCGTGAGTCATAACGTTGCACGGGGAAAAACGCATAAAGAGTATATTCGTTCGAATATACCCTTCGCAGAAATAATTCGATGCATTCTTTGATAGCGATGCAAAGTTTCCGAACAAAAGAAAAATTAAACTTTCGCAAAAATGCAATATTTAAAAATTAATGTCCGTAGTAACTGTTTTCATCGTGTTATAAATGCAACAATCGTTGTATCGTAGACTTGTTACAATTTTCTAATGTTTTTTTTTTTCGTTAACATAGAATTCCGTTATCAAATTTTGCAGCGGAAGAAAGAGTAACGTGTTTGTGTAGATGTAACTTTTATAGAATTTCCAGAATCATATCTCGTTGATAAGAACTTCTTTTCGTAAGACTAGGTGGTAACTTCACCCGGATAAATATTAACATTTAATTTTGTAACCATCGTGCTTCCTTCCAGTCGAACGAATGAGATGATTCAGTGCCCTTACGAGTCACAAATTTCGTAAGTCTAGACGAGTCAACTTCCGCGAAGGTGGAGATTTTTATGAATGAACGTAAGTGGAATGTGCCCGTATCCACATGCGTACGTCACGCGTGAATGATTTCCTTCCTATCACCTCCTCTCCTCTCTTTCTGGGTATATATGTTATATATGTAAGTATGTGTATATGCGTATATGTATATTGTGTATATACTTCTTTACGTATACATACATACATACACATGTATACGTAATACGTATGTAGAATCGTGTACGCTATACTACGACGTGACTGAATCAGCCAAGTGGTTTTCCACGTATCCGATCATGACTTGACTCATTGTCAGCATTGCACCGCTGCTACGGCGTACGCTACAAGTCTCGCTGAAATTCAAGGTCTGCCTAGTGGATGCTGATCATCTATCGACGGGCATTGGCAATGGAGATTGCGAGTGGGTGAAATACACTGAAATGATTAACGCATCCATTGTCACTAATATGCGCGCGCGCGTGTGTGTATGTATCACGCACATGCACGCATGTATATGCGCGCTCAAAAAATTTTGAACATAGAAATTTTGACTGCATTCCATTTGTCGCCTATTGGCGCTCACAGCACTCTTGTAATCATTTCATCCTTGTTGTTGATCAAATATTAACATAAGGACGCATAAGCGCTCACAGTGTACACGTCGATTCTACATACGTCAAAAGAAATACAGCCTATAAAGATATGAAGGAATACGAAGGTGATTGAGTATGGATACGCGCATCTTGCCAAATTGCTCATTGAATTTGTGAATAAATTGTAGCGGTTTGGTAACTAAACATAAGGAAGACACAATTATAGGCCTCGAGCACGGAAGGCACATACACGCGATGATTATCCGGATGTTCCTTGTGTAACCGGAAATGTACGCGCGGAAAGATGCACAATACATTGGTTGAAACCTTGAGTGACAATTATATTTTATGACCGCGCATGAATCGCATCAGAATAATCCATGGAGTGCAAGATCCAGAAGACATTACAAAAAACGAACTGCCTACACAAGACTTTGTCAATTTTAATTTTATTTTAAATTTTTTTTACAAGAATAATCAAGTTACAGGAATTTTCTTCGCGATGGAAAAAAAGTATCGTGAAAGATAATCATTCCATTTACGAACGGTTAGTAGGAATTCATTATATTCTCTTTCATTCCTTTCTAGTTATATCATATCTTCTTTAAAACCGATTAAATATCTGTCATTTAATTACGTCACCAAATGCTATACGAATATTTTATCTACAAATTATTATAAATATTCTCGTGTCAATATCTACGAATTATGTAACGAATTTAGCATAGTAGAGAATTTCTTATCGTCATATGTAAATTTGTAATTTTTGTATGTCGTTGCCACCATAATTATACAACGGAATTCGCATTAGATACGAAATGTTTTATATCTGGGTTACCTTGAATTCGTCGTTCAAAATATGACGTAGATATCCTTGATAATGTTTTTTTGAAAGTACAGTTTATGCCAAATTTAAGTACAATTTTAAGTACAGTTTAAGCACGACGCCGTTGAACTTGTGAATTTAAATACTCTTGACTTGTTTATCGTCAAAAACAATCGCACTACAGTGATGTAATTGAATATGGAGAAGAAATTTTTTATATTTCCTCTTTCGTATATCTAATAATCTTTTTGAAATGACGAACTTGTCACATGTCGTACGTAAAGCACAATATTTGTTTCCATAATCTGAATTTTTTTAGTCATTAAGATTTTGTTTTGATTTACTTATAGACGTATCGTGACTATTGTTCTCTGCAACAAATTGCATTAAATCTTGCAACGTTATTCTCTGTAAATGATATTTAATCTGAGATGTGTGTGTGTGTTGAAAAGACTATCAAAGTTGATAAATTTATAATTTTAATAATTTTTTATTCTCTTGTTATCTTTTTTATATTTAAAATAGAAATTGCAAATTTATTTGATACTGATGAAAATAAATAAAGATAACATCTAGGTCAACCGTCGACTTGTACGATTAGTAGATAGCAGGACCGCAAAGGCCAAGTGTTTTATGCTAATGAAAACTCGAGCAACTTTATCTCAGTAGAATATAATGTCTCTTCCGAATACCGGTAAAGAATCATGTTCGCGATATGAACCGTGCAGACAAATTTAATTCGATCAAATCCAATTGTTTTCTATACAATCAATCATATCATTTACATCAATAATATTGTAACGAATATTATCAAAATTGCACAATTACTAATTTTATCTTACGGTTTCAGTTAGAAGTCACGCAACTTGGTGCCTATATAAAGCTGAGAGTGTGTCAAATGCGTGTGTCTAAATCGAGTAAGTCAAGTTTGTGTACACGCGATATTTTATCTTGTCGCGTTATCAAAGATAACAACTTGGTTCATCGTCCATAAAAATTCATTTTGTTTCTCATCAGTTAAATGTAGGTAACTTGATACAATACATAAATGACACGATTCTAACCCTCGTAATGATGTTTGTTTTGTGTCACATGTGTATATTTTATTCCTAAATTGTCTCAAACTATTTCTAATATCCGTTTCTACTTGAACAAAGATTAATTTTAATCTTGGTTCTAGTTCTAAGAAAAAGATGAAGAGTAGATTGAACCAAGATTAAAGTTAATTTACGTCGATAGAAATGGGCACAAGTCTCGCTACATACGTAAGTTATATTTTTCCATATAAACTCGGAACAGTATAGATAAAATTTTTACTTGCAGCTATACGATATCCAGCCGTCTAACATAAAAATATGAGTTTGAACTAAGAGATAATTTAACTTGGTGTAGTGTGGGGTTTTCTCTTGCGATGTGAAAAATAAAATGCGTCTTTTATCACAGTTGTCAGAGCATTATAATTTGGGGCGCAATAACGCATCGATAGGAGTCATATCTTAATTTAAATTAACGCATGCACAGAATATCCTATCTCCAATATTAACCTCTTTAAATCTTCTAAGTATTTTTTTCGATTTTCATTGTTTTTGCAAATAATTTGCTTTCTTACAAATTTCTGTCGAGAATATTTCAAACGATAACGCATCTCTTCAGATTTCGTCTTTCAATCTTGTAATTACTAAAGAATTGTGCATATATTGATTTATCACTACAAAATTCTTTCAAAAAATAACTGATCGGTGTGTGTGCGCGTGTGTGTGTGTAATTCTTACGATAGTGAAGAGAGTGAAGAGATAATAAAAGTTTAAATGCAATTGTCGTTCAATTTGTTTAAATCTTTGAATTGAAAATTTCACAATAATTTTTGCATTACATATATCTGACAATAAGATAAATTGCATACAACATTAATACTAACATAAATTTACTATATGATTCTGGACAAAAAGCACAAGTTTCAATTTTTTTCTTTGACTGCCAAATGCTGTTTAAGCATGGAAGATTTTCAAGTTTGTTGATTATAAAATAAAAGGAAGGAGCATAAAAAAATGTCGAGTATCGCATCGACCTTGAAGAGGTCTTTGTCGACGCGAACGCCATCGGTATTCCACGTCCTCTTCTCTCGCGAAACGTTGTTTGCATATAAAAGATAATTCTTCGACCATCCATCGCTGCTTTGTACAATATATACTTTTCTGTACGTAATTTCACAGTAGCTTTTATAAAAACATAAAGCCAAAACGAGCAAGAATATATCAAAGCAAGAACGAATCTCGAAGAACAAATTTACATAATGATTTAAATAAGAAATTAACGTCACGATTTACATGTTTTTAATTTTTACAAAATTTAAAAAATTCACTCCATTTTTAATAAATGTGTTCAATCATTAAAGTTATGTGTTAACTATCATTCACTGATATCATAATAATATCGAATCACAAGTATAAATAATAAAATAATCGAAACGCGCGACACGTATCACCTCACGATGTTATCTATTTGTTGTTTCGTCACGCTGAATCGGTAGTGAAGGTAGGAACTGATTTGACCGATTTGAAAATTGCAAAATAATTTAGTAGCTTTTTGATATTGTGAACTATTATATTATTCTGCTATTTCCGTAAACTTTTGTAGATAAGCATCGAGCTTCCTCGATGGGAGATTGGAATCGGTTAATATCGGTGTCTATCAAACTTTTACACTTTGAAAATATTCAAAATTCGCATAATAATGTCTCATCTGTGAACACATTGCAACATTGGTAAATGATGAAAGCGTGTGATTTATGGAAAAGGTCTTCAATGCTGATTCAACAAGCATGGAAATAAAATAGTAGTTCAGCTCGCAAGTAACGCACGATTGAACGCACTATACGTCATATGAGTCATTGCGGTGCAAACGACACCGAATGCAATTTTTTCTTATTTTTTATCGATAAGCCAACGTTTCGAGTTTCAATATCGCGTCACTGTCAATTGATGCTAATGCTAAATGCTAATGTAAAAAGGCCGGTGCAGTTAATTTTTAATTGCGTTTTGCTTAAAAAAAAAAAAATGCTCGGGCTTGGAGCAATGTGATATCGAGATACTTGTTCGTACGTAATATCAATGACAGATGTTTAAGAGATGTACATTTAAGCAAATTAAGATTAACAGTTAGGCACGAGATGGATTATAGCGGGAACAATTTTTAGAGTGACCGCTAGCAATGTGTGTTACATAATGAACGATGCACGTGCGGATTCCACGTGTCGAGTTACGTAAACCACGCGGACGCGTTCGCGGAAATAGAAATAGCGGTTTCATCAAGAAATCAAACAGTCATTTTAATACAGGATAGTTATATTAGCATATTATTTTACACAAACGATTGTGAAAATTTTTTTTAAATAATTTTTTCTTGTCGTATCCCATATACACACATCTCATTATTGTCTCTTAAAGGCTGATAATTTTTTGTTCGATCACTTCGGTAAATAGTTTTGTAAATACTTTTTATTATTTTTCGAGTAAATTTTTCTGTGTACACACACACACACACACACACACACACACACACACACACACACACACACACACACACACACACACACACACACACACACACACACACACACACACACACACACACACACACACACGCACGCACGCACTTTCTACGTTTCTCTCTCTTGAGATTCATCGTCTAACAATTATCCAATTATAAGGAGGAACAGTCCAAGTTTTATTATCTATGGTTCTGACTGTTGATGGCGCGTGTCCTATCGACAGATATACCCATGCGAGTTTGTCGGAAGCTAATCGCGTACCTTGATCTTTTGTCTTTCTCACTTCCCCGTGTGCTCGACACTAATCGCTAACATATCGTTCATGCTTGAGATAAATAAGCGAGAGCCGCGTCTTTACTTTGTTCTTTATGCATTGAAAACTATCGAAACGCCGCGCCGTGCCAGAGAGCTACGTAATATTTGACTCGCGAAAATGTCATTATGTAGTAAACCCAAATCTTGGATCGTGATTGAAAATCCTGTTATCCATCGCTGGATTTACTGATATTTTTGTCCAAAATTTTGCTATCTATACACTTGGTATATGGCGAAAGATGTAAGCTCCAAAGACTTCAACTTCGACGACATTAAAATCGCAAATGCGATTCCTCCACGAAGCAAAAATTATTTTTCTGTGACCGGGAAGAATCGGGAAGAGGGAATGCCAAACGGACATCGTTGGCTCAAAAGAGCGTACGTAAAAGAGCAAACGAACGCTAGATCGAGCGACGATGAGAATATCTATGATCAAATCGTTATTATTCCGATGACGGTCGGCCCGTGTTCGGACTGTGAATCCGACAACGATCAGGGTGACAAAGGCCAATATACGCGATCTTTGCATAGTGTATTTCCGTGTTGAGGAACATACATTATTTACAATTTCCTAGTATAATTTAACGAGAGAGAGAAAGAATGAAAGGAATACACGGGCGCGATTCGATGAATCTTCTTGGCATCTTGACAAGAGAGAGAACTAGAGCATCGGCTTGTCGGATTGTCAGCGGAAAAATGTCTTTTGCCCATCTCGTATTGCCTCAAGCAATCCTTGAAGCGATGAAACATATTGAAAAGGATGATAAAACGCTTTTGTTTCGAGTGTGTCGAGTTTCATTTACGATCGAGATAACTTGCAGCACACGTGGCGATATATTTTTTTCTACTTAAATATGCATACTCACCAACACACAATAATTACTGTTTGACATTGCAAATGACTTTTCTACGATCGTGTAAGCAAGTATCGTGCGACGACGTACATGTAGCGCAGTAGCGCGTTCATTATATGAATTATTATATAAACACTGTTATATTCTATTACATATAAAAGTTAAATTCTTGGCTTCCCCTATCAACTACGCACGTACATGTGTGTGTGTGTGTGTGTGTGTGTGTGTGTGTGTGTGTGTGTGTCTTGATTGATTAAGAAACTAACCCGAATCTTCGTTATGCGCTCAAGTCATTGTTCGTTATTGAATTGAGAATCAGAATAAATAAATGTACAAGGTATCGCGTTTCTGTCGAACAACACTAGATAACACAGAATGATTTTTTTGGCTGTGCATTTATCTAAACCGATAATTAAATTTGTTATCGCTCCAAATATGTGTGGTTTGAAGTCTTGATTCAGAGCTCGTTATATACATATTACGCATAAATGCATATATCTGGATTTTTTTGCGTAAAATAATTCTGAACGGTGCATAAAACGAAGAATAAAATGCTTAAGAACGCTCGAAACGATTAAAAACGCCGCGTGTTATCGAACCATCGAGAGGAGGACATTGCTCAGCGTGAAGATAGTTTGGGATGTAATCGTATATCAGTGTTCAGAGATAAACGTTTTTCCTCGGAATGTTATTCGCGTCGTTCCAGCACGAATACATACGCGCAATACGAGCTTGTATTACTCATATGTGTATTACTCATCGTGAGGATTACACAGCTTCAAACCATTCCTTTCTTTTTTCCGAGCATTGGCGCGCAAACTCGCTACATCGCGCGACAAACTTGCTGCGTGATATACGTAATTTGTGCCAATAGTAAATCGATAAAGTCAACAGATAGACTTGATTTCCATAATCGTCTTAAATATATATATATATATATTTTTTTTTGCTTTTTTTCATGTGAGAAAACAATTATTTTAATTTTCTTACCGCGGCAGTGGTGTCGCTGATGACGACATCGGTCGGTGCCGCTTCCGTATTTGCGTACAAAATAAGGAACGCTATCGCAATCAGGTAGATGTCGGCTCTTTGCTGTCGCGAAACGATCTCGATCCACCTCGTCATATTTTCGACGACGTTGTTTTCGATTCGACTTGGTAAAAAGCTGGATTTCCGCTATGAAATCGATCACCGTGACTTTCTCGCGCGTATACAGCGTCAGTAGTAGTCTAGCTTCTTTACACCCCCTCGAACACTGAACGCACACGTAGCTTCTCGAAGACACCCCGTTGTACCGTCGTCAAGAATCGGACGATGTCGGATGACGATAGGTACTTTTAATTTCAATTATCCTCTCGTTTAGGTAAATTGTTGCGATGTCAGGCTGTCAGGCTCTCGGTACGTTATTTCTCGCGTAATTAATTAATTCTACTCGCGAAAGAAATGTTCTCTCGATTCCGTCCTTAACCGTTACCGTTGTAGTTCTCGATAAAGTATCACTTGGCAGGGTGGTGGTCTTAAACGTGGTTGCCACAACACTATCGATCTTGAGGTGTTTTCCCGGTAGCTTGCCTCGGCTCTTTCGCTCTGTCGTTTCGAACGTGACTCCTCGGCGTATTCGCGTGTACGCGTCTTACCTTACGTTCGATTTTCGGTTCGATCGAGACTTCCCTTTTCCGTGGTTCGCGAATTTCGATGAACTCGAGATCGAGGAGCGAAGAAAGACGAGAAGTAGAGATGTATGTGTGTGAAAGAGAGAGAGAGAGAGAGAGAGGGAGAGGAGGGAGAGAAAGAGATAGCAAGGTTGGAGCGAGCAAGGATGGATCATAGGCTGGTAATCCACGTCGAAGGCGAGAAGAACCGACAAAAAACGCGCGAATACGCGGTACCGCTCTATCCGGAGTCCACCGCTACTCTGATTCGTAATCGGTCCGCCACTGACTTTTATCGAGATCTCCCACCAGGGCCGCGAGGGCCACGGTCACCAATCCCGCATCACACGGCGCTCCTACACGTGCAAATACATATGTTGCGGCGCTGCTGCCTTCGCGTGCGTGATAATCAGATCGGGTGCAAAGGATAAAGTTTCAGATTTCAACTTCCTCCGATAATATTCTCTGATCTTGCTGTAACCCCGAGGGAAATTGTCTCTTATTTACTAGACGTTCGAAACATGGCATTTTTCCTATTTTTTTTTAATTCTCGAAGTGTAAAAGTGTCGTAAAAGATCTCTGACTCGCATTAATCACATACCTCTCGCAGATGGACCATTTGTAGTCTTTGATCGAATGATTGTGACAAGTGTCGAGTGATCCCAATTCTTGTGAAATGATAAGATATTATACTGTACCAGTGATATTATTCTTTTCACATCTTTCCCTTAATCCCATAGAGATGGTAGCGAACCAATTCACAGTGAATAATAGAGTCGATAGACTCTATTATCTCGCGCGCGTATTCTCCATGTGATAGTAAATATTTTTAAACATTAGGATCCTTTTCAACGTCTATGAATGAAGGAGATTATATCCTGAGAGAGGTTGCGTCGGCAACTATGTGACTCATTTGGGTTTTAGGCTGCTTTCCATTCCCAAGAATTTCTTTAGCGATGCCGACGACCGCAGACTCGATCCCAAGTCGAAATTGATGCGTGAATGCATGTAGACGAACCGCCGCGCAGCGCGTGATTTCAATAATTTTTCAATAGCATGTCTGCTCTGACATTCGATATTTCGATATTTTAAAATATTTATTGTATGCGCGAGAGAGAATCTCTTCGCGTAAATTAATACGTAAGAGTAGTATAATATATAAGATTTTGCATAACAAAAAATTAGTCGATAAATGCCCATGTTCGCCATAATTATGTTTTTTTTTAAGATTGTTCTATCGATCGAACATCCATCGTCACACATCGTAGCAGGAAGATGCTTTTCCTCTTATTGTTAGTTATCTGCACCGATACTACAAAAGATATCTATGTATATTAACTTAAAAGACGCGAATTTCGTGGAGGTGAAGCTTGAATGCAAATAGCTAAGTACATTGAACGAATGAGTAAACATCAAACTTTTTTGACGCGCATTATTGCCGTTCTGCATTTTATCTTTCGATGAATAAAAAGATATCAGTTCTTTTTCTCTTCTGATTTTTCTTTCTTCCGATTTAATTCGTTTAAAAAATCTCCGATTTTTTCTCCCCGAATTTCATCTATAATCACCATCTCAAAATCTTTTTTTATAGATTCCGCAAATTCTTTTTACGCAAACGAAAGATTTTTTGTTCTTTTCCTTCTACATGAACGTGATTGTCATAAAGATATTTTTTGACGCTCAACAAAACTCCGATAATTTACTTGAATTTCACTTAAAAATAAAAATGTGCATATATTACAAGAGTAGAGTTTCGTAAAGAGAGAGTTTCGTAAAATTTACTTTTATCTTAGCAAAGCATAAAATGCATCTTTATATATATATATGTGTGTGTGTGTGTGTGTGTGTGTGTGTGTGTGTGTGTGTGCGCGCGCGCGCGCGCGCGCGCGCGTGTGTGTGTAAATATATTTATTATATATTTGTATAAAAGATTAAAAGCACTTTTGTCCATGAGGTAGTTAGTCCCTTGAAGTGGGCAGTGATACTTGCTTTTCAAGAGAGAAGAAATGAGGATAAATCGACGAAGACATCAGCTCGAGACGATCGCATCCCATGCCGCGCCCAAAAATTATATATCGCTCGCGCCAGTGCTCATTTATTTCTCTCTCTTTTGTCAAACTGCGTATGCTGCGCTATAATCGTTTATGAATTTAGCCAGTTTATCCCTTCGGTCATTCTTCTCAACTTAAGTTCAGCTGATCAAGGCCATCGTCGCGTCGCATTCGACCTATCCTATTTCTAATGAAATAGGATAAAAATCATGAGAATTAACAGAATGATTGCATCGAATGTAATTGAGAAACGGAGTTGTAGATATCTGTGTATATATTTTAATTATGAATTCAATTTTGTTTCGTCAAATAATTCTTATTAATTTATCAAGTCTTTTTTTCCTATTTTCTAGAGAATTATTTATGAAGATTATCCTCGATTGATCTCGCATTGGCATTTCATAACTCGTCGAATATTCGTGACATTTTTATCTTAATGTTTTAATTTTGCAATAAAGAGAGAAGAGAGAAGAGAGGAGAAGAGGAAACAAGATCAAAAAGTTTGCGTTTACAAAAATTGGGACAATTTCCAATTGAAACTTTTCCAAAGTTAACGCGGTTTGAATGTGTACAGAAACAATCTATAATAAGATGTATATGATGAGATCTTTTTTCTTCAAAGAATATGTTGGACGGAGCTGTATACGGGAGCTGTGGAAATTAACCACGTATACTACAAATGAAAGCTACTCACTCGCTATGATTCATCATCGCGCGATTCTTCATTCGAAACGAATACACTCAAAAGTGGCATCTATCGTAAAATTATTCAAAAGATGCTTTTCTATATAAAGATTTATTGCCTTTTTCATATAAAGATTTATTTATACTATCAATGAAACATTAAAAGATATCAAATGTGATGAAAAATTTCACGACTGTGATAATCTCGACCAAGAAATGAATCATAGCTTCTCGGATTCGTATTCAAAGTTTAGTCAAACTGGATGAGAGAATAGCGGCAACAAATAACAAGTTATGATTCTTCTGACATTTATGTTATCTACCGTTCTGTTTCCTGCGTAAAGCGCGAGCAAAAACTATAGGATATTTCCTGTCGAAAATTTTTAACTCTCGTTTTCGATATATCAATAAATCAAAAATATCGACACTTGTTGCACGATAAATAGATGAAAGAGCTTTCATTTTGTGATTGATGAGTCAGCGAATTTTGTCCAACGATCGTTCTCAGTAATTAATCTCAGTAACTACAAAAAAGATCTTTTCCTTGCTTTTCCTAAAAATCCTTTGATTCTGAATATCCTGAATATAAACGTATAAAATACAACGTATACAGAAACATGAAGAAGTGTAAACCGTGACAATGTCAAATTTTATCAAAAAAAAAAATCAAATTTTGTGAAGCTCGACGAGAATCTCGTCATCGTCGCTTAACAGCTCCCGAGATCTCGCGTCCCTGTCTCTACGCTGATCGTAACCAGTTATGCAAATTAGAGCAAAAAATCTTACCATACCTGTACGAAGACTTTGGGAAATTTTTGTTTGCGAAATTGAAATTCACCTTTCTCAGAATTTCTCGTTATCGCTCGTATTATCGTTTCACGCTTTTCGCTCTCGTATCGCTCTCGATTGTCCTTCTTACATCGTTAACACGCATGCAGGCTCGCCCTCGAACCGTTGTGATAATAAATCATTCCCATGCGAAAATCGTTCGCGTGGCGTAATTATGCACACGCATTTCGTATTTCCCTTTCCCGTTTGATTCACACGCGGCACGATGGTCACCGTGCACCGTGGATGCCAGATAAATCTACAACGCGGATCTCGATGGAGATGTTTTTGCACCATCTTCCTATTAAATGAGACAGACATTTCTTTAATTCCACGTTTACCGATTTAAACGATCCGCGATTTCGTATCCGCGTAATCTTCAATCGCGAAGCGAATCATTCGGACTTGAGGTGAAACTTTTCTCGAGACTCGGACTCGCATCAATTGGTCATCAACACGCCCTTTATCTTCGCGGAATACACAATTTCAAAGAGAGATTTTAAAAGAGAATTTAAAAAGTGAGAAAGGAAGCAACGGATTTCTGTATCACTCGAATCGCACGGAGAGCAACGAACAAGTTTCTACGATGATAATAAATAAAACTTGAATCTGAAGAAATACAATCGTCACTCTCTCTTGTCCGGATCGATGCCGGGTACACGCTGCTCGAAAGAATAGATAGACGTAGTATTTCGATGGAGCGTGATTAATCGCATTTTCCTATGTATTTTCGTGCGCGCGCGCGATCGTTTCTTCGATCGATGTTGTCAATCGTGCGTGCAGTTACCGTTTAATCAGTCTTATCGACTGATTACACATAATCGAATGACGGAATAATCGAAATTATACAGTGTACCTATTTCATAGACACGCTATCTCGTTTATAAGAAATCGGAAGAAATGTTATCGCCCGAATGTTAATAATCACCTCGTCGAAGCGACATCTTGGCAGGTGTACGGCAGAGTCCTGTGAGTTTTCGAATTAAATAAATGTCGAAATTTCTTTCGCTAGATCGAACGTAAAGCAAACTATTGTAACATATCGAGAGAAAAATGTGGCTCTATACGACTTTGCCGCGATTATCTAGGTGGCTAGGTTTCAATCGCACGCTTCGTTTCACGAAAATTGTCGCAACTATCAGCGCTCGGTTCGCACGGCAGCGCATTATACAATATTAGCGCTCTACGCTATATTTACGGATTTGTACGTCGTTTGTTTTGCATAAAATTCAAGTCTTTTTCTTACGCTTTTTTTTATGACGTGACTGGTATTTTTGTGAGATAACTTGGTAATTTAACATGCGCAAACATTTTCGTTCCCAGTCAGTCAAAACGATCCTCGCAAGGGCGAAACGCACCCTGTTTACAAACAGAACATGATTTGCGCGTATCCGCGTTTTATCGTGAGTATTGTGAGCGTGTATTATCGTAATACGGTCAGATGCCAGATTGCGACGATACGCATATCTAATTCCAATAAATATGGCTAATTCCGTAAGGAAGAGGAAAGCGCATCGTGGCTCCGGTGCAAAGTTCCAAACGCTCTATCGCGGTCGCGTTTCTCCGTACGTACGTGTCGATTATGGCTCGCGCGAACGTTTCGACCAATTTATATTTGCATTCTGCTCTCGGAAATACATGACTTTTGCTGAAATTGACAATCGCGCAATTATTTAATTGAAAACTTCATAGAATTCGTCATTTTATCAACTTTTGGCGAACCGTTTCTTCCTTACTCACAAAGAGATGCTACACGCGCGCACGACAATTTACATTCACGTGCGTTCCTACCGCGCATCTGCTACAGGAGATTCGCATTCGGAAGCATTTGTATCGCGGACGGCACGAACGTTTCTAATTTTTTTTTATTTTTATTTAATTTTGTTTGGAATTACCAAATTGCCTGGCCTTTCTTCGTTGCCACGAACTCTCCTTTGCTAATTGCTCGATGCCGTTGCATCGAGAGTAACGCGACGCGTGTATTAATTTTATTGAGAATTATTGACGAAAATCAAGGAAAAAAAACGATAGCTGTTCCGCACGCGTAATCTCGAAAAATCCAAGAGACATTGTCCGCGGGCATGCATTTGCATCAATAAGGCGGAATAAAGCGTGTGGATTCTTTTGTCCACCTTTACGATCCGTCGCACATTACTGGCGTCATGAAAAAAAACCTGGCACTATGTATTTATACATTATAGCGCATATATTATGTATACTTCATCTGCCAAGACAAGAGCAGACGGAGACGGCGGTCGGTGCTGACCATGGATAGGTTCACTGATCCCATCTTCGAAGCATACGCTCTTTCATCGCGGCGCAGCTTTGAGACGCGAATATATACGCTCGATATATACGCTCGCGACTCGCTCGCGTCGAGAAGAGAGAGAGAGAGAGAGAGAGTGTGACAAGACGGGGAAATGAGAAGAAAAGTGCAACTTGAAGACTCTCTTATATTCGAAAGAAAATATAGCTATGATGACATGAGAACAAAAGAGGAGCATGCGTGCGTTACATCTAACGTCCGCTCAGTCGATTGTCGAATGTCAATGCCTGAGACGATTCTCAGAAGTAAAACAAGCTAGCTCCGCTGCCTGGGCCTCGTAAAAAAGAGTTAAGTTATTTAAACGATATCAACTTAAACAACATCTCACTCTCAAATGCTAAATTCTAATGTATTATATTCTTTATATTCTTATTTGCGTTATTGTGTGTGCCATTTGCTAAAAGAGAAACAAGAATTAATATTAGATAAATGTTGCATTCGCTACAATTTACTAATGATCGAATAAGCTTTCGTATTCGGCGGAAATCATTCATAAGTTTGCAATGCATACGATTTCAATTTCTCAATTGTAGGTAAAATAAATAGCTAAAAATCAATTCAACTTTTGTCATTCGACTGTAAATCTACGAGACTACGAGACAAGTAACGAGGCAAGCACTACTTTCGTGACAACATCGATCGAAGGAGCACAAAAATGCACATGAAAATACAATTGGTCGTATCTTTTCGAAATACTACACATCGCATCTTTATAATCACGGCTGCGCTTATCCGTTGATCCGAGCGAATCAAAGTGATGCTTGTGTCTTTAATTCAGATATCTCGTAATTATTGATATCTCTGTGGAAACTGTAGAAATTTTGTGGAAACTTTCTTGCTCTCCGTATTAAATTGCCAATTAAATTGCCAACTCATCGTGAATCAGAAATCATTGATTCTATTCTCAATTTTCAACTATTGTTGTACATTCGTATGCATTCATTTCGAAAACTGAAGGCGTATTACCGATTGATATAAATTTTTATCTGGGGGAAAGTATAATTTGTCCAATCTTTAGATATGATTCACCTCTAAATGTGGTTGAAGATTATGCGGATTCGATATTATCTGTCAGAATGTCACAATGTGCTATGCGCAATGACACAATCGGTGAATATCGTCATTACAGACGTCTAGCTCCTCATCGAGGCAAATAACGATTTTCAAGGTCACTAAAGAGACATATTAATTGCAGACATCTCTCATCGACTAAGTCGCTCTTCGGCTATGAGAAAGAATGCACGAGTGCACTCGTTCGCGCACGTTTCTGTTTGCGGTTGACTACGAGAGGAGAACTACCTCCTCTTGTGCGCGTTTCCGAGGACAAAAAAGACCTTGAAAAATCCTCCGACTAGAGTCCACCGACATTCCCGCAGGAGTCATTCCATTATATTTAAATTAGATGACTACACACTACACACACATACGTACACGCACGTGTGCACACACTTGTTTATCATAATGCAAATATAGGATATTCCCGTCGTACATTACCTCAATGTATTCTTTCCCAAATTAATTAGATTAAAAAATTTTGCTGAACGACGAAACTTTAATAATTTTTTACTTATGAATTTTTTACTTAGAAACGATTAGGAGTTGACCAATAGTAAAAATCGTGTACTCAATTTGTAATTGTGCTTATACTTGTACTTATGTGTTTGTACCGATCTGTCAGTGATTTTCACAGTTCGATTTATCTTTTGTTTTCTTATGTGTAATATGTTTTTTCAATTTAATGCTCACAAGATCAAGGAAAAAAATGCTTAAAAGTTAAATGGATTCCACTGAAAGTTATTTATTATCACATATATCGAAAAACGTACAACAAAGCACAAAATGCAAAACATATAACAACAATAACAATAACAATAATAATAATAATAATAATAATAATAATAATAATAATAACAACAACAACAACAGCAACAACAATAACGATGTAATAATAATGACAGTGATGATGACGATGATGATGATCATGATGATGACGATGATGATGATTAATTAAACAGATTTGTACGCATCAAATGATTATTAAAATTAATCATATTAAATGTAGAACGCACGCATTTTTAATTAAACTTTAATCGTGCAATTAATTAATTAAATCAACATTTAATTATTATGTTTATCTCTTAATGCGAATATCTCTTTGTTCTAAAAAAATAAATAGATAATTTCTCTTTTAAATCATTTATAAATAACAATTCGATGTGAGAAAAAAATGTTGTAACTGTACTTTTGTTATTAAAGTATTCTTTGTTATATGGTAAAATGTAACTAAAGAAATTAAGATAGAACGCATTGTGGAAATTATTATAACTGAATAATCGTACAACTTGATATAGGTATATCCTAGAGCCAAATATGTTTGTTATTTGTTATAACCACAAGTGAGACAAGTTGTAATCGGACTCGCAACGAATTTACAGCAAAGTCCAATCGAGCTCACGCAAGATCACGCAAGATCACGCATTTAAAACATTTAGAACATTAAATTATATTTTTATTATGTTCATAAAAATTAAAATGTACACACCTTATTGTTTAAGTGATACTTGTATCAGCTTTTGTATGTATGTATGTATCGCGACGTACATTATTTAACGATAGAACTATAGGTACTCTCGAGACGAAACGAGCTTACGAAATAAATATATATGACTTTTTCACAAACAGGAGGATTTCGGAGAAAGAGGTGATACGGTGTTTAGCTTACTTGAATGTATATTAATATACTGTATTGACTGCTTATAAAATAATACTATTACACAATAATCGTTCCTTGATTTGACTCGACACAATTCTATTCTTCTTACGATAATAATTAGCTCTTGGCCTACGAGATCGAAAAGTACATTTTTGCTTTCGCGGCAAAGGATGGTAATCGCTCAAGTAACAACGCTTGCTGCAGCTACAAAAAGGATGAATAGCTATCGTTTGAATTAGAAGGGGTTACATGGAATATACTCGCTAGTTACATTTTCTTTATTTTACTTTTACTTTTTCTTCTCGAGTGCCGCTAAAGCAGATATGCCCCTAGTGCGTCGCGTGTGACTGGATGTGCGTGTATATCTACGGCTCTAGTGCGACGCGTATGACGCGTGTGACACGTAAGAATGATGATGTTGCGCGGATGATATTTTTGCTGCCGTTTAATTGTTAAACAGCGGCACGCGTCGTCCTTTTACCGAGAGAGAGAATCGCAAACCTAACTTCTAATCGCAAGGTTCGTTTAAAGGAAACGTCTCGAAACGAGCACTAGTACACTTTGTACATTTTGATCTGACAATGAGCACGAAGGAATCAAGGAAAATCTTTGAAAGATCCATCTTGTAATCTCTCGGATTAATTTGAATAAAACGTGCTTAAAACATTCGTGTCATATGTAATTTGATTAATTTCATTGCGCGAGACAAATTTTGCTATCTCATGAAATATAATTATATAATTATATTTATACTTGAATCACACATCGCGTGATCATATTTCGCGTTTTCATATTTTGCTAGAAAATATCACAAAAATACGACGAAAAATTTGAAAAACGTTTCAATTTCTGTAGCACGTCAGATGGATCGTGATTATAGATAATTCCATGCAAACATTTAGAGAAGTAAACACTAATTGTAAATTGTAAGTATTATGCCAGAATACATACCAGCAGCAATGCACACCGAGGTACTTGCTGGTTGAATATCGCTATCTATATATCCTGAATATTGAAATTTAGATCGTGCTGAATCGACAATACGACTCAAATTGCTATGCGTAATGTCGTTAAATTAAAAACGTTACTTAAGCAAGGTATTCCTACATTTTATGTATTATGTATTATACACGCATCTGGTTGATTCGCGCTTCGTTCACAGCAGTACGTTCGTACAATCGTTTATTTCATAATCTTGTAAGAATTATTTGCTTCGAGGTACGTTCAGATATGTCTAATAAACATATCGGTATTAATTCGGTGTTTTATAAAGATTCCTCTCACTTGGGAAGTTACATTTTCGTATATGTCGCATACTTTTATATCGAAGACGCATGACGTCGGCAAATTATTTTGTTGCGCTATTTATCAAGTATACAAATACAAGTGGATTTTTACGATTATACTTATACGACTGTGATACTCGAGGACGATCTTCCATTACATCGTGAATACCTTCCAGATTCGTTTCGATTAAACGATATCGTTCCTTGCGTTGTGTGTGTGTGTGTGTGTGTGTGTACACGACATAACGACTAATTAATTATTTAAGGTGTGTTTTAGAGCAGTTTTAATTTGTACGTTATACGATATAAAGTGTCCTAAAAGAGATCCCTATCTAGCGACTGATCGAAAGAAAGTCAGCCAAAATAATAAAATGATACTTATGATACAAAATGACAATTTACTGCAGAACGACAATTTACCTACAGAAAGCTGCAGGAGCCCGTGAGAAGAAACGTACGAATAATAAGCATATGTCCGTAAGCATGTTCGTAAGACTAAAATTTAATCTTATATAAATCATTACATGTTATATACGAATCATTGACAGTCAATATCCTAAAAGTTATTTTTGTGTAGTTGGAGCTTTATATAATACCCCATTGAAATGCATATTTGGTGAAATGCATACAAACCGGTTAGATACCTTTCTTTGTCTCTAATCACACGATGCAAAAATAGGCTTTCCTATTTTCGGTTATCTACAACCAGATCAAACGATACGAGCGCATCCTATCGATCTACAGAGAATTCCCGAAATCCTATATATTATCTAGTATCGACTCGACCGACCGTATCCATTCATTTTAAGCTTCCTTTTAAGGTAGAAGCTTTACACCTACTTATGCGTAAAATCGCTCATCACCGAACGAAACTGACTACGTCGCGTATGATTTCGCACTTTGATTTTATAAATACATCGCCGCTCTTGTGCACCGCTCTCTATTATCTTTTTCTCGTTACATAAATATTTGGCGAAGTAGACGGAAACGGGATCGATTCCAAGATTCGCAGGCAGGTTTCAAGTGCGAGTATCCGTTTGATCCGCGCGACACGCATCGTACAAGGCTGATGATTCCATTTCGATGGGTCGGACGTCAACGCCGAGTTGTCGAAAAGTTGTGAATTCGAGAACGGTATGTGTTAGGTTATATACTTTGATGTGCATCGACAACTTGAAAGGAAAACCCTTGAACGAAAATATCGTACGGTACACATCTATCCTTGACCGATCTATTCGATGAATGACTTATGCCTGTTTCCACCGACGCAGATTAATTTTAATCTCGGCACAGCCTACTCTTTATTTGTTTCTACTTGAAAGAATTAGAAAAAGATGAAGAGTAAGTTGAATCGAAATTGAAATTAATCTACGTTGGAATCGGATATTAAACTTTCTCGAAAGTTCTCGAATACGAGCTCGTCCAACAAAGTATTGGTATTACGCATCAGTGGTATACGCATAGGGTGAATTCGTTTATACGGTCACTGCTGCAGAAGATATCATTTTATCTTTGTTTACGTCCAATGAACAATGAAGATAAAATGATACCCTCTGCAGCAGTGACCGCATAAACGAATTCACCCATAGAGTCGGATCGAGGTGGATCAAACGGATACGATAGGTGTGTCGAACGTGTAGTCTCTAGCAAGTAAATCCTTACGTTTTCAAGCGATGAGAATGACAGCCGTTAACATCACGCGAGTTGACCTATTGTACCTAGTCCTATTGTAATTACATCGAGTTAAACGCGTGAAAAAGCTGTGTGTGAACCTAATGCATGTATAGTGTCGTCATGATAAATACAATATCTACTTGGAGCGATTATATATAGAATAAATGAAGAGAAGAGACGAAAATTAGCACGTGCTCACTTTGCTAATTTTTCTTACATTTTTCTTACATCGATAAATGTAGGTCGGTAACGTACAAGGACGAGAGTTTTGTCATTTTTTCTTCTCACGCGTGCTTTATCTGTTACTTGTGTACCCTCTCTCTTTTTCCCTCTTTGTCTTCTTTTATATATTACATTAAAATATAATCCGCCAATCTCGAGGCTTACGTTGTACATATACATGTGTAGGTTTTACATCGGCATAACCGTTCGAACGGCCTCACCGCGACACGGTTTGGAAGAGTTCCGAATTCAATATTATAGATGCTCTCGCACTTTTTCGTTTAATTGACGATAATAAAGCGTGGCCGCTGACAAACGCGACAAGACACGTCGACAAGACACTTCCGAGGAATGGATCGACGATTCAACAATTTTATAAAAAAACATAATCGTGCATAATCATGCTTATTGCGTAAGCATGACGTATAAAATATCAACGCCGATTATCAGCCAAAAAATTTCACAATGAGGCTAATGTAAAAAGGCTTTGGATAGTGAAGAAACGAAATTGCATTAATGTAAATAGTCGATATTGTAACACACATCGGCATCAATTTATCACATCGTCCCTTTTGTCGTAAAAATCAAAATGGTCTTGTCGATGCGATCTTTAATTTTGTCGATGCTGCTTCTGTATGCCTTTTTTTTATTTGCGTATCTGGTGTTACCAGCAGAAAAAAGCGCGATCGAAAACAAACTCGAGCTGTATCCTTTGTTAGAGGCGCGTTTGCGCGTTCGACGATCGCATCGACAAAATTAGTAGCAATTAACAGTAATTTACGTAATTAATCGGCAGCCGTTCGAGAGACGTTTTGGTTTCGCACTTTCGTAATGCTCGTATTTTATAGAGTCGCGTTAATAATTCGATGCTCGTTCGACGCATGTGATACTCGAACACGACGACAGAAACGAGGGAGCAGCGTGAACAGCAAAATATCGGTTAGTTTCACAGCCATAGTTAGGAGACTTGGTTTAAATCATGGACCCTCCCGTGCGACCCTTTGGAACTTGGACCGTGAGCGCGGGTCATTCGCAGCGATCGCGGATAATATTAAACTCGGAAATCTTCTAAAGACGTTCGTAAAACCGATTGGTCGAAAATATATTCTAAAAACATTTAGGATACAAAGTATAGCGTGAACAATTATCTTTAGACAATTGTAACGGTAAAAATGGACATTGTCTTATTGCGGGATGGAATAGGTAGGCTGTGTAAGCTCTCTCTCTCAATGCCAAATACTCCGCTGCGGTTTCTCTTGTTTTTACAACGTAAGAAAATAATACTTAAACATCGACCACTTGACTCGCAAGACTGCGATTAAAAAAAATCTTTGTTCCGAGACTATCATCGATTATCTTTCTCCGTTACCTTTCGTTTCTATTTAATTTATATTTTCTTTCCTGTTGTCTCTCGGCATGTTTGTGTTGTAGAAAGAAATAACATTATTCTCAATATAATTGTCTTATTTAAAAGATTCAAAAAAATACTATTCGAGAATTGATCGATAAGACGAGGCATCGGACAAGGTACATAGTGGAAATCGGGTAGTGTGTCCGATGAATATATCCAATATTCGAATAAATGAATGAAAAATGAATATGAATACGAGTATGAATACATTTTTTTTTTTATATTTATGAGAAATGAATAAATACTTTTTATTCAGTTTGAATGAATATATTTGTGAATATATATGATTACGAATATTTTCGATTTCGCATTCATTTCCCATTCGGCTCTACTCTTAGCAAGGGCCTAAAACTATTTCAGCTTCTGGTACTTGTAGCGTACAGAGCGTGTATTTTCTTATGATTTTGATTCACTTATAAGCAATCGTAATCGCTTAACTGCTAATACAGATCGTAAAATTACATTCTGCCTTCGAGCTTGGTTAAAGTTTGGGAAATAATTGTATTAAGAAGAAAAAATATAAACTATTACTGATATTTTTGGAGAATGTATTAAATAATGTGTTATGATTCAGAAGTAACGATTGCTTATTATAACTTTTTTTACATTTTGTTCGAATGAATATGAATATTCGTTAAATAATCGTAAAGTATTCATAAATAAATATTTTTGGAAACCCACTGTTTCGAATAAATATATGAATGAATATTTTTTTAATATGAAAATTTCGAATGAAAATAAAATTTGTGACTCAATTACAAGTTTTTGTATTCATCGGACACACTAAAATCGAGTATGATTTATTGGATTTTGAATCATTTTTCTCCAATATGTCTCACATTGTCCGTAAAATAGAAGAAGAGCAATCTTGCTTTACAGCTCATAATAAACGAGGTTCGATGCTTCGAAAGGAATACAAGTGTCGATTGCATTATATCAAGAACTGAAGACGCGTAGTAATCAAAGATTGTAAAATTTATTAAGATTATGCCAGGCATGTAGTATTGTGACATGTGGACTCTTAATTTGTTTCTTCCTCAACAATCTCGATTACTAAAAATGGACAGATGCCGCTGGTTGCAAGGTTTCCTTCTCGCGGAAGTAATTTTTTTATTTACGTACATAAAAACCGAAGAGATTGTTTGCCACGATAAGGAAACATTGCGCTGCAGCGATTATTATTATTATTATTATTATTATTATTATTATTATTATTGTTACTATTATTATTATTATTATTATATTATTATATTCCATAAATATTACACATACAGTAATATACTCATTATTGGTATACAAGTATTGTTCTAATTGGACAGGAGCTGTTTTCACAATTTGGGCGAATGTATGAATGATCTTAAATGTTAATTGCTTACTTTTCATCTTTTTCATACTCCTTTACGACATAATTTATACTTCGAGAATTAAGAAAAAATATAATAGTTTTCGCGCCGTTTGATTTCACGCAAGATGTATACAATGGCTTTTAAATCATTTGAAACTAGATTTAATACGCCAAGTGGAAAGAAAAATTCATTAACGAGTATATCATGTTACAGGATATGAAATGTATACCAATTGTTCGCTTTAATGTTTATGCTGTGATATGAATAAAGTGAAGTAACAAGAAATAATCCAAATATTTATCAAAAAACTTGAATGAACATAGTTATGCGACTGATACAATGAAACAAAATCATTTATTTAGTTTCTATCACTTAAGCAAATCTAATATACAAACTTAATATTGCAACTCTATGGTCATTGTATCTTTGGGTTTGCAATTTGTCTCTTAAATCAAATAATAATTTAAGAACCAGTTGCAATCTCCAAAAATATAATATACAGTTAAAATGCAATATATAAATTAAAGTGTGTCATGTTCACATGATGGGATAACGGTGACAAGAGATATATTACAATAAAAAGGAACTTAACAAATCGCGCTAAAAAAATACAATATATGAAACAATTGTATACATATAAAATCTTTAAATAAGCTATATAACGCGGTAAAATATAAATGTATGCAAAAGGCTTTTCGACAATGCGTTTGTCCTTTCATTGGGCACTTTTCCAGCATATAAATTACTATATAGTAATTTTGGAAAGTGTGTATCGTCCAATGATTTGTAAAAATGCCAAGATTTAATCGATATATTATTATCGTGTCTAATGTGTGACACGGATCAATTTCGCAAATACAAAATATCATTACGTGGAATATGTACATTAAATTATAATTATCGTGTATTTCAGATTGACATCGAGAATAAAAGAAAGTTATTCTGCTGATTTTTGATTAGTTTAGAATGTACAATTAAATCGCAAGATATATTGTGTGCCTTTCTCTGGCATAAAATATAAATGATTCGTAATAGCAGTAGTTAAAATAAACTTGTGGAATGCTCGTAAGTCAATGAATGTCGCAACTGACTTTTGACTTTTACATAACGACAATTATGCTATTCCCCCCCCCCCCTCCCCTCTCTCACTACTTCCCTACCTCCTAATAAAGTAGGATACGCTGCTCATAGGACGTGACAAGTTGAAAATATCTCATGCTTCGTGTGTAATACACATTAATGATTTAATATTTGAAATATTACTGTATAAGTAATTTCAATAATCAATAGCTGTCCTAATGTCTAAAGGACTGAAACATTGCTGCCACATATATCATATAGGAATGTAGCAATGCAAGGATATTTATGTCAGCTTTTATTAACATGAAGTAATGGTGAAGCAGTGTGTGATCCGTTTACTTGCCACGTGGAAAAGAACGTGTAGTAGGGAGGCCTTCGCCTCGACTGCGACTTCGATGCAAAGAATGTAATCCTTCGCCTAAAAGACAATATTGTTCCAATAAATATCATTTTAGCAGCAATGTATTCAATCGATGCAACAATATAATTGCCATGAAATTACCTTTACTAACACTCCTGCGCATTGATGTGGATGGAACTGGTGTGAATTCTTGCTTGGTATAGCTTCTAAGCGCTCTTCCTCGTCTGTCTTGAATTAGCTTATCCATTTTAACAAATATACCACATTTGGGTCGACATGTGAAATACCTATGGCCATTGACAGCACCATCGTTCTTGCCTATACAATGAAGCATGAACATGTTTAAAATTTAGTTAAAAAAATCTAAATAAAATTTCGGGAAGAGAGAGGGAGGGAGGGAGAGAGAGAGAAAGATTTTCGTACTAGTCGGAGCATCAAGTTCAACTCCTATCCAAGTTCCCGATGCAAACTCTGTAGGACCAACGTATGCTATAACTCCGGAATAACTATAAGGACGAACCAAAACTGATTCTCCAACAACGATCCAGTCTGGTAGGGGAGTTTCTATTCGAGTTAAGTCGTACCTCGAGCCAAACGCTGAACTTTTATCGCTAACATCATCCGCTGCAAAAGAAATTATTTTTAAGTGTGAGACAAAAACAGAAGAAATCATACAGTGTGTAATTTCTAAAAAAATTAACGTGTTATCCAAAAATATGCGAGAAATTGCCAAAAGTAATTGAATTAGCATTAATTTGAATTAGCAGTACCGTCGATTCTCTCCGAAGAGCTATTGTCACCATTTTCATACGGCATATTAGATTGTAACGTTTGCTCCAAGTGTGCTGCAGCCTTACTCTCAGAAAGTTGTGGACGGACCATAGGAAACGAAGCTCTATGCTGCGAACTGGTAGGCCTTCCTGTACTATTAGAAGTCTTTCTTCTTCGCACGACCTAATTAATTAAATATGAATCATTTATCAATACCCGCACAATTCAGAGAAATTATTGTCGCGATTTTTCGAATAATAAAATTTCGAATTTTTCCCTCTTTTTCTCTCATTATATAAAATATGTAATACTCACCTTGCCAGATGGCAGTTTAGCACGTACGATTGAAGTCCCCTCCATAGGACTATCATCTCCCGAATTGGACGTCTGACTGATTTCCATTTCGTTTTTTCTATCACCGAGAATCTGATCGGGTGTACTTTTTCTTTGAGTCTCAACGTGAAACATATTGCTATTGGTTTCGCTTTCACTCTTTGTAGAAGAAACTGGGCTATCCATATCGGTATCTATGTACGTTTCTATTTCTTCCAGATTTTTCCTAATGTGTTCTATAAAATGAAAAGTTATTTGCATTATATGCAACAGAATAATCAACATTTAAAATGAGTGTTTCGTAGCTGATGTAACTGACCCTCCGTGCGAGTGCTTTGCGAAATGTTCAAGTTATCCAATGCAGAGTTTACTTCGCTCAAGTACTCCTCGGGCGTTTCCTCGACAAGGGAACTATCCATTTTTTCGGGTTTCTTGCTATCTAGAAGATTTCGATATTCGAGATCTGGAGTTTCATCTACGCTGATGGACTTGATAGAAATGGAATCTTCCGATGTCAGGTTTGTCGTAGAAACAGCCTGAGAACCGTATCCGCTGCTACTCATACTTGGCGTATTGATCTTCGTCGATTGTAATTCGACCAGAGAATCCAACGTGCGTGAGGAAGTTAGCGGCTTTACCGGTTTCGGTGGAACCTGAACGCAAATGCGTATTATGCAGCTTTAATTCGATAACGCGAACACATTATTACATATTATTGCACATTATTACAAAGTGATTGATTCTGCTGTAATTGAGTCGCATTAACGAATTGATGCAATAATCCAAGTATCTTAATTTTGTTTTTTAAATAAATATTTTTGAATCAGAATGTACTACCTGATATGCCTCATATTCAGAATAATCGGCATCGCTTTTCTCCTCGTCATCATCATTGACAGGAGTAGACGCTTGATTCCCCATATTTGACGTTTCCTCATGTAATGTGGTCATACGAGGGCCCAGTTTACTGCTGACCATGTTCGGAGACGCTACGACCAATACGATTAGAGTAATAATATATGGCGGACAAAATAAGAACCTTTTTTTATATATAGCGTGTAAAACATCAAGGTTGATCTGGCCATTCTAACTTTATCTTATTATTAATTTTACAAAATAATTATTTTTGTTCGCAATTCTTATTTTAACAGATATTATTGGATATGGATAGATTTACAGAAATTTATTATATATCGAAAGGTGCCAGGTCGGTTCTGATGTACATTTACAAATGTTATCAACAAAATCGTGCTCTTCTTAAAAATAACAAAAAAAATTTTTATATATTCCACGCTTATTTGTTGTATGACATCATTAATTTATCAATTATAAATATATGAATGTGAATTTTCAAGCTCGGCGAATCATTAATAGTTTCGTTAATAATTTAGATTAACAATAAAAACGTAGAATATACATATATATATATATATATATATATATATATATATATATATATATATATAATCTAAAATAAATGAATCACATGTATATATGATCACTATAAGGACAATTATAAGTAATAAATAAGCACACATACACACACACACACGCGCGCGCGCGCGCGCACGCGCACGTGTGTGTGTACACTATATACATACTGCACTTCAAGCGCAGGACTAACAATTCAATGGTAATTATGATCATAAATCTAAAATAAACACACTTAAAATAAAACAAAACTCAAATATTATTTCAGTAGACTACACTAATTTCTAATAATTGAAACAAGAAAACCACACTACAAATATGTTGACCGAGTTCATCCTTTCAAACCATATTATATTAAAACAATTCTTCAATTGTTGTCACATGCTAATCTAACTTTTTCTCGATGTTCAGATTTAGTTGAAAAATAAAGTTTGAAAGGACGATCGACGAATGTCACCTACACTTGGCAGAGGTAGATTGTTGAAGACGTGTCAATGAGTTGAGATTCAGGTTCAGATTCAGGAAAGTTGGTCTCGCTGAAAGGAGATAGATGCACTGATTATACTTCTTTTTCCTTTACTCGACGAGTCAACGTTACTTTCCCCATAATGGCGAGCTTCACATCAGCTTTTATGAACTTATATACTGACAAATCATGCCTGCAGGCCACAGACACTATATAGTGAGACAAGTAGACAAATAACGTATTTGTTATCTAACGCGCATTCTATACAAAAGTTCTATTATGCGTGTGTATCATGTCACAATAGCATTAATTGAAACATCAATATTTATGACAATATTTTGTATGAATCTCATTTTTAATTTTTTTCTGCACTATAACACTCCATTTTAAACAATTTTAATAACAGGGAACAATTTTAATAACTCGCCATTGCATTTATAAATTCAAATTGCACATATTCGAAATATGTCATGTATGTTGGATGTTACTATCTTTATGATAAGTGAACGATAAATACTAATATTAATAATCATTAATAATAAACACAACATAATTCGATAATGTACATAATGAATTTAAGATCATGTTTTCAGAGATGGTAAGTTTAAAGTCGAAGATAATGACTAATTACTTTGTTACATATCAATATTATCTCGCAATTATCTCGTTTGAAATTTAAATATATTATTATTGTTATATAATATTATATAAACTGATCAGTATCATCATACTGTTGTTTAAATCATACAATACTATACATAATTATTATACATAATCTTTCCTCTCTTTCACATTTTTGTCTACGATCATTTTCACATTACAGAAATGTATCCTAGACTTTAAACTGATTATGAATTTCCCTTCATAAGAAAGACAACGAGGAGATAGCTTATATTTATCGTGTATTATTACTCTGTATTTCAAAAATTTGTTTTTGCTGATACTCCCCCATATTCCTTGCTTACAAGAGGTTTATTCTGTCTCTTTATAGACTTATTAATTAATAATCTCTATTAATCGCGCCAGATAAATATATCATGGAAATTTAGATGTTTAGATGGAATTTCATATATATATATAAAAGTCTAAAAGTCTAAACACATTAAATTTAAACATAGAGAGAATAATCCTCTCTTAACATTGACTATAGAAATTATTTATATACACATATATGTTACAATAAATTTTCTACACTATCTAGAGTATCGCGCAATGGCACATTCACAAGTATATATATAATAAAGATTGAAATATTGCAATTTTCCACGTATATAATGAAATAGTTCAATCTTTTTTTATTACTTTATATGTTTTAATTAATTTGTTAAATGCAAACAAATATATATGTGTTAGAGTACATTTAACAAATATTAAGAATTATAGAAATCATCTTGATTGATTCGACATTTATAAAAAGCAAGACTTTAAGAACCATCTATCTTATTATGAATTATGAAAATAGATATATGGACATGAAAATGATTTCTATGCGATGATTTTGATATAAACGGTGCGTCGACAAAATGCTTGCGTGCGCGTGTATATGCGCACGTGCGCGCGCGATATGCATGCACCTATGCACGCGCGTATGCTACGTAATCACATATACGCACACATATGAATCCATACCCCAACACACGCGCGCGTGCGTAAAATTAGTTATTGATATTGTTTTTTTACATTGATATTAACCGTGAACAATATGTATGTCAAATAGTTACATAAAATAAACGATTCAATGAACAAACTTGCTAATATATGCTAGGCACACAAGAAATGCATTCGATGCATGCAAACTAAACAAATACTGAAATATAACGTTCACATAACAAAATCGCATTCGATTTAAACCAAACAAGATTAGCAATTTCTAAGTCTCCTTGACATGATGACGCCAAACTTCTTTTGAGCCAACTGAATAAATGACGCTTACGAGAGAACATATACTGATTGTTAAAACGCATTCCCGCGTTCTGAACATTACTATTGCGAATAACGTTTCTGATATACTAAGACAAACTTTGAAACGGGAGAAAAAAAAAAAAAGACTCAACCACTCACGAGACATATGTACTAATTGTCATTGCCTGTGTGGCATCAATTAAATATCAAATCAAGACTCCATTTTACCTGAGTTCAGAATGGAGCCTTGCGTGGGCCGAAATAGTTGTAGAAGTAGTAGACGTAGTGTTAAACAGAGGAATAGATTAGTTGCATACATTAATACAGTCAATATTCATTAATTTTACTGTAGAATTCGTTAAAGTTTGTTTTATTTTATTGTAATAAGTGGTAGAGCGCACTTAAATATAGCCACTAACACTAGGGCAAATCTGAGAAAGTAAATTTTACCATGCTCAACTCTCTCTTCGTTATCAAGTGACCATATTGTGAAATTAATTGCTCGATCTCGATACATTATTAATATTAATGGAGAATACATTTGTAATAAAATTATCATTGAATCATCAAGTTGAACATAGCTTGGTGATATAACAATATGACAGAGAGAGAAGCTGGAATTATATAATTAATAATATAAGATTCCACAATATACTATAATTACTACTAACTAAATTCCAAATATTCTCAAAAGACGAGATTATCAATTGTCTTAGATGCTCGGAACAATCTCCCCTTCGTAGTGTCATTAATCTTTCGTACACTTGACACGATACATTTGTATGCATTTTGTCAAGTTTCATTGATACTTTACAATCTTTACAGCCAAGAAAAAAGAAATTGTAGACACATATAAAGGGTACATTACTAATGATGAATGATATGAATTTCAATTAAAAAGAAATGGACAGAACGCATTTTTATTATTCAAAATCAATAAGATTTTATACCGAACGAAGAGTAATAGTAGAGCTTGGGACGATCAAAACTAGAGTGGAATGTAAAATGATCATCATAGCCGAAATGAAATATCGAAAACATTGCATAAGCCACATTTCAGAAACAAAGTGTTGATTTTTCACTGAATAAATCTTGATGAAGCAGATTAAGGCGGAAAAAAGTGTGGCTCTAACTTAAATAAAAAAATCTTAATCTAAAGACTAAAGTCCCTAAACACGATGCTATTAAATTTAAAAGCCATTAATTTAAGAATTTAATGGTGATTTAAGCAAAAATAAAATATTGCATTCAATATATGACAATTTGCATATAAATGATCCAAATAAAAAATAAAAAATTTGATTAAAACCTATCAATTTTCTATCAGGCGTAGACCATTTCAAAAATCGAGCAGAGATTATTTTTACAAAAATCATTTGTCTTCGAAATATTTCGTTTATCATATCAAATGTATATCTTGAAAATATATCTCATGCTTGACATGAAATGGATTATTATGAATGATTATATGAACGAGTGTATGCCTATATGACGTAAATGAAGGGAGCTTATGTATCTCGCTGCTTTTTACTTTCTATGATTTTATAACTGATCTTGTTTTATGATTTGTGTAACTTTTTACAAATTACAAAAAAAACGTTTTATATTTCTGACGGTAGCATGTGTGTGTGTGTGGGGGGGGAATAGGTGCGCGCGCGCGCGCACACACACACACCCACACCCACAGACAAAATTTAAAAAATCATAGAATGTACACCTATAATTCTATATATGTTATTTGCGCATTAATATTTTGAATAGAGAGTATATGCTTACCGATTCCAAATGGTTTTGGCGGTACAGATATAAAATTTTCGTCATTTCTTGCATGACCTGTGGATGCACGTCGCAGATGCGGAAGACCATTTTCCATATTGAGATCTGTCACACTTTCCGAACGAGTAACATTCAATGAATCCATTGACATATCAAATCGCATAATCTGTAAAAACCCATGAAAATCTTTTCACATTTGTGAAATTTAATACATCTGATCAATTGTACAAAAAGCACATTAAAAACTGCATGCAAAATGATAAAGAAGAAACACTTTTCGAGTTAAAATAAAATTTCAAATAAAGTTTTAACGGAAGAACTACTTATTGTCTCGGTAACATAAAAAAAGAAAGATACAACATTAATAATCGTCAACAAAAAAATCATAAATAACCAGAGAAAAATAAATTATACAATATATAAAAAATTAGTGAGAAGCACTTTTCTGCCCAAGATGCCGAAAAAACAATAGTACCTGAGAGAAGTTCGGAACACTTGCAGTCTTGCGCATCAGTGGTTGTCCCTGTGCTTGTAACAATTCTTTTATAGCGACACTCTGTCGTAATCGATCCAATGTTAATATACTTTCGACGGCGGATACACCACGAGTATATTTTTCTGTACAGATGATAAGAAAGATTAATACAATTATAAAAATGCACTTTTAACTTAATTTACCTATATAAGTTTCTCCGTCGCATAAACTATTATCTTCCCCGCTAGCAGCAATCTGCGCCAAGCTCTCGCGATCTTCCAGCTCTTCGCTCGCCTTGGGTATGTTCGAAACTACCTCGTAAGTAACGCCGGTTTGCGTTAAGCAATCAGTACGAACAATTCTCTTAAAAATTCTATCTGTAATGCTCTGCCTCTTGTATATGTTTAAAGCTAATCTTTTACGCAGCACAAGATCCATTGGTGCTGGATGCGACAGTCGAACAGTAGTCTTCAAGATTAGAAACACTCTTTCGTTCGCTAAAAATGAGCACGCATTGCATGTTACTATATCGCTACTTGTTTGCTTGTTTAAAGCGTAAAGAATACTTACCATCGGTCACTCTATTGAGATGTACATTGTCGTGTATACTAGAATCCCAAGCAGCAATGGCACATACATCTTTCTCTAAATGTCGAATAATAGGCAGATTATAGAATTTGTTTCCATGTTCCTTAGGTAGGATCGAATTTAATCCTGTCACCGATACTTCTTCTCCCGACTGATGTGTTGAAAGATCATCGGCTGTATAATATTTAGTCAAAGTAAACGCATTATCGAACAGAATGCACATCGATTACATTTTTTTACATAAAAACATTTTTTTTACAATACCATTGAGATCAAGAAATAATACGGGAATATGCGGTTCCATCCCTGCAGGAGGAGTCCAATCGGCAGGAGCACCAGGAATACCTGAACCAGCCGCAGGAACCAGAACGGCGTTCCGTTCCTCTGTAAGACTGACCCACTGATCCACAAGACTTTGTTCTCGCTCCATATCTTGTTCCGTTTTGTCTGTAGAAATAAGCAAATGGACATAGGAATGTATAGAGAAGACAAAGTGGTAAATTAACAGAATATAGAATAGAATATAGAATATTTTAATAGAGATCTCTTCGTCGCTGCTATAACTTCCTTGTTATATTACCTTGTTTATTGATGAGTTTCTGAATTTGTTGATCAAGGTATTGTCGTCTTCTCATTAGAGCATCGCTCCACTTGTCTCTCAATATACTCAAGTCTTCGTCTTGATAACTATCCAATGGAATTTGCAGTCGATTTCGTACTGAAACACTCCCGACGGCTATGTTTAATATCGATTGGCAGATGATCGGTAAGGTTCCGGAATTTTGTACTGGTTTCACCCGAACTTGTATTCGACGTTGTTGGCCTTGCCGAAGTTGATAAATACCACCTGAAAAAAAGAAAAAGAAAAGGCGCAATTATTTAAAAATAAATAATAATTAAAGCGTGTGCGTTATTTTTCGAGGAATAAGTATGTTACAATTGTTCCCACCTGTACACGTGTCTTGCTTCACTGCAACTTCAACGGGCGAATATTCTCCCTGCTCATTGAGCTCCTGTATCTCCACCCATAATTCAATTTTTCGCGTTAATTCGGACCATCGATCAGCGAGCGATCTAGCTTTCGCCAATTGTTGTTGTTCCACTTCCCATCCAGGTTTACTACGTGAGAAACCTGCGCTGCGATGGCCCCATACTTCTATACTCAACGCCCCTTCTACAAATAAGAAAATATGAATAAACAAATGTGAATAATGTACTGATACAGGAGATGACTATCGCTACTCATTGAAAAAAATAATGCACAGATAAAAACACGATAAATTCCTACCAGCGGCATGTTCCATAAACTCCTCCGTAATAGGTATGGTAAAATCTTTTGTATCATCAAACTTAAATGCCAAGGAATCCCTCTGTCCAGTGATGCAATTCGAGTTGGGTAGTTCCGCGTTTATCATAGGTGGGACCACTATTGGTTCTGGGTGATTCCAAAACGTGTATTGACAAAACACAAAATGACTTAATGAGAGTGGTAATCCGGTGGCTTGTTTTATCGTTACGCGACAAGTAATATGGCTAGACCCTCCGGAATAATCCTCCGTTTCGGAGGACGTCGAATCCGCAGAAGACTCCGAAGCAGCCTCGCAAATTCGATCTTGAGGAAATTGCCCGGATATGCGACTTATTTCGACCTGCAGTCGACCAGCGACTTCTCCTTGCTGACTAATAATCGGAGTATGATAATCTAATCGTACATCGTGGAATAATACTTCTAAGAAAATATTTGCAACTCCGATAAGATTGTGATTTTCTTGGGATTCGTAAAACGGATCTTGTGTTTTTCCTGGTATTTCGTCCTGTAAGAAAATAATTTCATACACGCTATGTTAAGGAAATATTTAAAAGATAAGAGGTGTATATATAAGATAAGATATATATAGATAAGAGATATATATATGTATATATATATATATATATACCTTAATTGCAGGTAATCGTTGACAATTGTGAGGATCTTTTCTTTCCTCGTACATATCTCGCATATCAACTAATTTATTTTCTAGTTTTTCCATGGACCAAACCTGACTTCCCATATTTGTTCTCTTCACTAAAATTGCAGGCTCGCTGACAAACGCGCCCCGCTGAAAAAATACACTCTACATATCGAAGAGTGTAGAGAAATAAAAAAAAAAACACACACATACATAAATTAACAAAGATCAAAACGTAAAATATAAAAGAAAAATAAAAATTAAGATAAATATAATATGATTAATATAAATTATAGGCGTGCAAAAATAACAAGTGAATGGAGCAAGAAAAAGAGCAAGCGCGTGTAATAATTAACTCTAATTTATACATTATATTTGATATTGTTGTAAATAAGATAAATTTATAAAAATTGACAAGTTTAAAAACATTCTACATGAAATATGACGCAAGGCACGTTGTAAAAATAGTATACAAATATCTTTCATTAATTTACCTTCCTATTTGGACTTAGATTATTTGGGGGAATTTGTAGAGTGACGCTAAATTTCGTTTGTTTGCCCATCTCTTCAGCTAAAACGTTAGCCTCTTGTACCAATGCATTAGCCTTTAGAATATCTGTCTTCAATTGACCCAAACTCCGCTTGAACATCTCGTCTCGTTCCTGAGCCCACTTTTCAACACGCATTTGCGTTGTTGGCGTGCAAGCTGGGAGTTTTCCACTTTGACTACCTCTCAGAGGATCGTACGGTACGTAAGGCGAATATGGCGTAGAAGGAGATAGTATATTGCGTAATTGTTGAAATTGTCGTTCATATTCTTGCCTCTGTTTCTCGAGTGCAACCTTTGAGACACGCGCGTAATGAGTGCAATACGAAAACATTATTATGATGTTATTAAAGCGACGCAAAACATATACCTGCTTATCTTCCTCGTGCTGCTTCTCCAGTCTCGCTATAGCTCTCTGGATTGGATCGTTCGACAGTTCGTTAAGCATGAGCTCTTCTCTGGCAAAGTTGTAATCGATATTTTGAGCGGGAGTTTGCGGTTCGCTATTGATTGCTGAGGACAGAAGAGCCATACAAGCGATACAAAGATGCGTTACTCCCAATTGCTTCGCGAAATTGATATATGCTTTATCTTGAAATCAATATATTATATTAAATCGAGTCGCACCTGTAGCACTTCTTGGACAGTTGACTCTGAAGAAATGATGATTCCCCCAAACGATTCTATCGCCATGTTGTAGCAAAGTCTTATTTACAACTTGTGTACCGTTGACAAAACATCGAGCGCCATTTAACGGTGTCATGTATAGGCCTGATTCTTCTATCGTGATAACGCAATGTTCCGGCAAAATACCCAAGCCGTGCAACTGAATATCCTGTTCTCTTTTGGCTGAACGACCGCCTACGAGGGTCCTTTCCTGAAACACAGAGAGATACGCGGCACAGAGATAGGTGATGCGAACGGAGAGACTTGGACAAAGAACAAGCGACACGTATAACGACACGTACATACCTTGAGATAATAGACCAATAACTCGTTTAAACTTGGATCATCGTTTAAATTGACCAGATAATATTTGTTTTTCTCTACTTGAATACCAGACGCTTGTACACTTATTCCCATCTTTTCCAGAGCCTGCTGCCTCTCGTGCTGCAGTCTCTCGGTTTTCACCAGCTTCTCTTCCCACGTCTGTGACATTTCCTTCATCAGTCGTTCCGATTCTGACAGTTTTTCTGTAATGTCTGTGCGTTGTTGCCCGACAATCGATCCCTGAGTTAATTCGAAATTAAGTTTTAGACACGCAGTTTAACAACGCATAACTAGATAAAGCAATAAAGAAGGTCTCTTACTGTGGCATGTAACAACATTTCTTTTAAAGTTTCAACCTCTTGTCTGAGTTCGCGAATAATTCTAGCATTCGGATCCTCGTTAACTACAGCATGATTGACTATTCTCTTGGCTCTATCAGCATACCGAAGAGTCGATAGCGTTTCCTCGTAATTGTCAGCAGCCGGTGATATTGTGGCTACCATGACAGTTTTGCTGTTGCCGCCAAGATTATCCTAAAAATGTATCGAAGGATGTATTTCGAAGGATACTCGACATGAGAACATTTCTTAAAGTACACTGTCGGATGGGAAAGCTAATGTACCTTCAAAAGCCACGTAAGGACAGAATCTCTATAGGGTACGAAATTGTCCTTCTTCTTGTTGCTGCCGGAATTTTGATCCGCTAACTTTGAAATGACTAGACCCAACGTCGTTAAAGACCTATAATATCAACGCTACATTATCACGCATCTTTCATATTTACGCTAACGGAAGATAATTTCTACAGGGCTCAAAAAGATGAATTTACTTGTTAATATTGCTTCCTTCTTTAAGCCTATCACCCACTGCCCCAGTTTTCACAGCCCTTTCGCTCCCAGCTAAATCCACCAAGCTCATTCGCGAGACCTTTTCTCCGCTGACTCCGCTTTTCGAGTCCGTTAGAGTCTGCGTAAGAATCACCGAGAATACAGCATGCGAACGGGAGCTTTCGGAATTCATATTTGTCGCCGCGACTGTTCGCGACTTGTTGCCCTCCGCCATGAGGTTGTCGATGTCCTAGAATTGAATGTTTCAATAAATATAGACCATTCGAATTCAGAAAGAAAAATTATCCACAGATATGGAAATTGTTGATAGCAAGAGAAAGAAGAGACGGTCACACCTGGAAAGAAGTAACCGCCAGTTGGCTGAGCCCGTCCACGTAGGGCCCCAAGACATTGTGCTCTCTGACTTTGAGCGATTGCTTATTTGGCTTCGGATCCAGAAGATCGTGCACTCTTTCATTATAGATCTCCATATATGAGACCTCGACTTTGTACGTGAGCTCGGAACTTTGCTGTTTCGCTATCGTATCAAAGAGATTGTCACATAACCGTGGTATTATCCCTTTGTTGTCGCCACTGCCCATCATCGTGTAAGACTTCCCGGAGCCTATAAGGACAAGCCACAAGCATGCGAAAGACGATGTTAAATTCTCTTTGCCACTTTAAATATTTACGATTAAATATTTATCCATTTATAAATGAGTCTTTAAATCTTCTATCCGGCCAATATTTGAAAAATTTTACACACACACACGCGCGCGCGCGATAAAATAAATAAACATATAAATAATTCATCATTACAAGCAAAAGGATTTTTTAATAAAAAAAATCTAAAGAAACAACGGACGAATAGCTACAATCTCTCAGCGCTGGTAAGAAACCAGGCATTTTGAAACAATTCATTTCGCATCGTTTCATTCCACTTGTCTCGTATAGCCCGTAGACGAGTACGTAGATTGACGCGCAAAGCTCGCGTTATTATTGTTGACCGCGGTGTCTCTGTGGCCGTTCTGTCTCGTGGGTCAATGTCTTGCCCCGCAGAAAGTTAACCGTAGCCGTTTATCGATGATGACCGAACCGATTAATCACATTATTTATCGCGTTACGCATCCGTTCATCCTCCGCTCATAACTATCGCATCTTTCTTGACACGTTAACAAATCCACGTCTGTCAACGCGGATTAAAGGCCTGATACCGCGACAGCTAAACTAAAATAATTGTTATAAAACTAAAGTAACTGTTGCTAATACTAAAATAATTGATATCATACCAGTTTGTCCATAGGCGAATATACAGGCGTTATAACCCTGAAACGCATTGTCCAAAATATCACGACCCAGAGCATCGAAAACGATCTCTTGACTCGCAAAATTGTCCACTCCAGGATCCAAGGAATAAAAGCAGTGATCGAAAGCGAAAATCTTCGGCTTGTTCCTACAACATCGATAGAAAATAATCGTCGTATTATATTGTATCGTATATGGCCAGGAACGTTATGTTCATTAATATTCAAACGGTTCTCTCATCTCGAAAAATCATGGATAACACTTTAAAGCCGAATTTCGATTACGTTTCGGTCACGACTCGAGTCGATTGATAGTAATCTTGAAAAAGGAAAAAATATACAAACATTCTTTTTCGATGATATAAATTATCGAAGAGTGAAAGAAATGTATGTCAAGATTTTTGCAAAAATACATTGCACTATATACTTGTGATGATATTATATCGGCGCAAAAATTCTTACCGATGCAGATAGATATCTGTACATATGCGTTAATATGATTTTATAAATAGAAACGTTTATGATTTTTATAAGTTGACGTTTCTGCATTAACATTTATGCACGACAAGATGCCACAGATGTCAATCTTACATTTAATACAATTAAAAATGGAGCCAGATAAAGAGCATATTCGCCACTGCCTTTTATTTTGTTTATTTTCACCAAAAGAAAAGAGTTGTTGATGCACATAGAATTATTTGTAAGACGTATGATGAAAATGTTATAGTCATTAGAACATGTACGAATTGATTTAAATGATGGTTTAAAAACAAAAGTGATTTCAGTGACAAAGAACGCTCCGGACGTTTCGTAGCTGTGGAAAAGGACGAATTGCGAAAAGAATGGGAACAAGTTGTGAAAAATGATGGAAAATACTTGAATTAATTTATATCGTAACGATTTTTTTTACTAATAAAAAAAAATTGCAAAAATTCGCAAGAACTTTTACACCCAATATATTCTAATGTGTTTATAGTCTCTCTAATAATAAATTCTAATAATGAATGTACGTAAAGAGAGACATTTTAAGTGTTTGTCAACGTGATGATACAATATCTAACATGAGTAATAAACATTTGATAAAAATATATATGCGTGCTCACGCACATTGTAACTTTCGACTCGTATATGTATATGTACGTACACAGATAATTGGTCTCACTGTCAATACGAGGATAAATAATGATTCATACGTCGATCGAACTTGCGGAATATCGTGTCCGAGGATGAGTCACGCACAGTGAATGTGTAAACGTACATCGATTCGAGATGGAAAGACATAAATGTACGATGCATAATGATGTTTCTCTCTTGCTCTCCCTCCCCCTTCTCTCTCTCTCTCTCTCTCTCTCTCTTCCTAACAGTATTATATATCAGTCTTGTTGATACAATACACATACAAATACATTAGCACTTTATTTTCTCGCGCGAAATGTCACACGAGTTGCTGAAGGTGGAAAAATGGGGGACAAATACAATAATTAACAATAATTAACGCTACGAAAGCGATTACAAAAGCGAATCGCTCACAATCACATGCGTATCCGAGTGATTCCGCGCATCGAAATACCTTCGCGTTTCAGACGCGGCACGATGCAACGCGACAAGCTGAACGCGACACTTCTGTGCGAAAGACACTTCTGTGGACTACGCGGTAAACTCGCGGTAGTGGCCGACCGTTCGATCGAGGAAAGAAGAAGAAATCGGCTGATCATCGCGTGACGAGATCGCCATTTCGAGATTACGTCCACGAGATTATGGATGAATTCGTTTATGCAGTCACTGCTGCAGAAGGTATCATTTTATCTTTGTTTACGTCCAATGAACAATGAAGATAAAATGATACCCTTGTTTACGTCCAATGAACAATGAAGATAAAGAGTGAATTCGTTTATGCAGTCACTGCTGCAGAAGGTATCATTTTATCTTTGTTTACGTCCAATGAACAATGAAGATAAAATGATACTCTCTGCAGCAGTGACTGCATAAACGAATTCACCCTATGGTACACGAGTGCTCCGCGTTTTCAGGTGGCCTTTGACGGGCTCTATGACTTGGCCCGAAATTCGAAGCAAGCGCTTGAACAACACTTAACGCTCGAACTGCAAGCGCGTGGACTACTCCATGGATAGATCACGACCTTCGAAATTCATTTTTTTTTTTTTCAAATCGAATTAGCGATAAACAATGACTGGGACAGAGCAATTCTTCTGAACTCAGTTGTCTCGTTATTCGAAAAGCTTCGATATCGTACATTCTCATTGACTCGATATCTGCATACACACCTCGTAGAATTTTTACTATGTTGCCACGGCTGCTTGTTCCACGTGCGAATACAATCCGTCGCTGTATGCTGTGTAGGGGAGACTGAGACTAAAAGTAAAAAATATTTAAAAAAATGTTTGTAATGGTGCTCATTACAAATTTCTATCTCTTTGTTACACTTTTATATTTTGTTCATAACACTTTTTTACATAGGAGTTATTTGTTACTTTTAATCCCAGTCTTCCCTACACTCGTGAGACTTGTTATTTGTTCTTACATGATAAGATGGTGATCATTTTGATTTTCTCAATTATTTCAAATGGAAAAAATTGCCTCGGCGAAAAAGCAACATATTACTATCATCATCATCATCATCATCATCATCATCATCATCATCATCATCATCATCATTATCAACGTCGTCATATTAGTATTTCGAATCTTTGGAAAAGTTCACCTAAAAACCTTGTTTATCCTTGTAAATTCTTCAAATAAACTTCCCTTTCCTACGGTAGTTTATTTCGCCAGTTTATCTGAGGTGAAACGCGTTTTATTTTCTACTTGATACGATCCGACGTCGACTCTCGGTAGAGTCTCGCTACGAATACTCGAGCAATCGAATCTTAACGATAGAAAAAAACGGAAAACGTACGCAGATCACAGTCAGTTACGTGCTTTCAAAAAAATATCAAAAGATAGGTAAAGTAATCAGAGTCACGTCACGAGTACCTTGGTGCGCACGCGGGCTGCAGTCAAAGACTTTGACTTTCTTCGATCGTCGTATTTAGTTTCCATTTTTGCTCAACGACGATCGATAGTTATAACGACAATATTCCGATTCTACGCGGTGCCCGAGTATCACGGGTAAAGTATAGTAGGATGAGTGTATGTCCGCGTAAAAGGGCGAACTCGGGTTATCGCACGTTATCGAACAATGCAAAAGCGAGGGCAAACGCATAGTTATTTCACGTCATGTCACGTCAGACAATGTGAAAATAATAGTTTTAAAATAATACATTTGATTGCATCGTGATCAATCGTTACCCTTAGCCCTTATCAAACTGACAATAAGATTTGTGAAAATCATTATAGATGATTGATAAACTTTGCTAATTGTGGAATCGTGTGAGTGTACGAAATATTATAATTTGTATCGTTATATCTATATTTATTCGAACGAATTTTGTGATTTATTTTTACCTATCTATCGAATCGCTATACCAAACTAAAATTCAGAAGAGATCAGTAATTTCTTATCGAAGACGTTCGGAAGATTCCAAAACAACTTGGAATCAATTAAACTACATGGACGCTTCGATTTGTACAAGAGTCTTCTCTACGCACATTCCGTGTCTCTACACGATTTTATGTCTCTACAGTAATTTTATGAAATTTAGTTCTAGAACTCTTAACACGAAGATCCTTTTTGTTATATTATACAATCGACGTACATAAATCGCCATGGAAGATAAGAATAGAAATAAAACACTTCGTTACAAACATATCGCCATAAAGTGGATCTCGGTTGTAAATCTCGATAGACGTCCTTCCACTATATTCTACAAATAGAGTCGCGATACGATACAAATGGATATTAAAAGCGTATTGAGAAAGCAGAATGACAGTGGACGCAAGTGCAAGCATCGATAATCTCTTCTGAATTAAACTCTTTACGTAATAAACATAAGATCGAGAATTTCTATTTTTTTTTTTCTATTAAAAGAAAGAACGTAAATTGGAGAAATTAGACGAAAGAGATTAGGTCAAGTTCAACCTTTCGCATTCTTGCAAATATTGCCATAAAGGTAAAAAGTTTTTCACAGGCAGATGTCGATTGTCGACAAAAGATAAAATATTTGTGTCTTCTTGCGAGATATACGCAAGATATTTAATATTTTAAATCATGATACGATCTCTTTCTCGTGTCTATTCGTGGTAATCTCGAGAAAGAAATTTCACAAGATTGCTCAGTCGTTAAAAAGTATCATTTTTCTGTTCTCAAGCGGCGCGCGCGTTATCGTTATCTTTTTATTTTCTACTTGATATGATCGTTATATTTTTATATCAACTTCTGTCGAATCGAATCGCTATTAACATTCGCTGTAATTCGGCATCTTTTTCGCGAGTAGCGATGAAATTAAAAAGATATAGAAAAATCGGGCAAAAAATCGGGGGCGAAAAAAGAAAATAAAAATGATAGTGGATTATCTGGATGGGAGGGGGAGGGGGGGGGGCGAAAGGAGGGTTCGCATAAAAGACTCGTCCCCGCTATCCTTTGTTAGCAAATTCAACCGCGATCATTAACCGCTGCGAGTGGTTGCTGCCGCTGCGAGCACCCTCGGCACCCGGCCCGGCCACGGTCGACCATGGTCGGCTAGATGGGATGAGGATGGGGACGCGTTCAGCGTCGAGTTATTCAGCCGTTTTCCAAGCTGAAAGACTTTCTCGCTTTACAGACCGGAGAAACGGAAATAACCTCAGACGACAGAAACCCTAACGACAGAATTCATCTAAATGCTAGCTTCTCAAAACTGCTTGTACCGCATCGCGTCGCGAGACACTAGTTGGTCGGATACGATTGAGACTGCAACTTGGATAGGATTGGGGAAAGTTAAACTTTTTAAAAGTAACTTGTTACCGATTCTGAAAAGTAATCGTTATCGTTACTTTTTAAATATGCTAAAAGAAGATCAAATTAAACAAAAACAATCGGATACTTTTTTAATGTTTTTTGTTAAAATAGTAATAAAAGTAATACAATTTATCTTAAATTTGCAGCAAAAATTTGCTACAAAAATTTTAAAAATAACAAATTTTGATTTTCATTAAATTTATAAATACAACAACATTTACAACTTTTTGGCATCAAGATTATAACTTCAAATTTAAAATTGTTTTTAAAACGTATGCAATAATGCGGCTCTATGATTTGCAGTTTGTCATCATCTTAAAACTGTGCTTAACCTATTAAGTTAGAGAAAATCCTTATACGCTTTTCGGTTTTAAACCCCTGTAACGCTCATACTTTTAATTAAAATTTTTAGACCGCAATTGGTATTTAAGGATAAAAAGAGTTGTTCTTTCTAAAAAAAATCTAGTCGGTAGATGTGGTGAGATATTTGGGAAGAAAGATTAAAAATCGAGGTAAAAAAAGTGACTCCTGCCTTTTTCCTGACAAATATTCAACTAATAAATGATTTCATGATCGTCTATCTTTTTGAGTAAACTAAATCAATATAATTATTATTCGAGAGAATTATTAATCTATATTAAAAATTATGTATTCAAGAAGGATAAAAGGAGGTGAAAATAGTAAAAAGTTCCTTTTTACTTCTTCATGCATCTCAAAAAGATTTATCGTTGTAAAGATTTTGATACTAAAGTTTGTACCATCTTTATAGGAATGAAAAAGTGTTGAAAAAATTTTGTTTAGTTTTTTTATTGATTCTGATGTCTCGAATATCTTAAGACTATAATTTATATGCGACTACAATTCTCGTCAACTTCTTACGATAGTGGAATATGGTAAAATATGACGCGTACTTTTCTTTTGTCGTTAAAATTTATCAATTTTGCCCAGCTTACACCATTTGGAAGTGGAACAAAAAGATAAAAGTTGTCATGTCTCTTTAATAGTTATATGATTTTGATTCGACTTTTTCCATATTCTATTCTCTATAATTTTCAAGAGGGGAAATAGATTGAGATTTTTAAGATATCAAAATGAATAAAACATTATTTTTAAAAAATTATTTATTTTATTTTATTTTATTATCTCTTTCAACCTCTCTAAAAGTAGATAGCGGAAAAAACTTTTTACAACTCCTTTCACATCTCCTTGAATCCATAATTTTGACTATATTTATAAATCACTCGAATAATAATTATACCGATTTATTCTGCACAAAATGTTAAGCGAAATTCTTTATTAGTTGAATATTTTTCAGTAAAAAGAGGAATCACTTCTACTTCCATTACCTCCACTTTCAATCTTAATCTTTATCTTTCTTTTTTTTTTCAGATGTTCTACTCTTGTCTCGCCGACAACAATCGGAAAGAGAAACTCTTTTTATCCCTAAATATCAATTGCGGTTTAAAAATTTTAATTAGGACTCGAGAATCTCCTGAGACTTAATGGGTTAGGACGGTTTTAAATATAACAACGAATCGTGAATACTGGTCAAAGAAGACTGAAGATTGAATACAAAAATTATGTCGTAAATAGGTTAAAAATGTAAAAGATAGCTGGTAAACTCGTTACCGTTACTGAAAAAAATGTAACGTTATCGTTACAGTTATGAGAAAAAAATAACGTCGTTATCAGGTAAAAAAAAAGTAACTATAACAGTAACGATATTATAAGTAATGCGTTATTTCCCAATATCCTGAATATATATCGCATCGATTTGTATCGAGCAATGGCTTTTATGGCTAATTGATATACGTACTACGGACATTTTCAATGTGCAATTCGTAATCGTTCTGCTTCGTATGAAATACCTACGTCAAAGTAAATCGATTTCAATTCGATATACGATACAAAAGCTGTAATCGAGCTAACAAAACTAGACGAGGACATATCCCCATTTTGCTTACAATTAGTCTCATTGATTAGTCGCATTGCCTATGAAAGTAGATTGAGCGTGACCGATCCAACGAAAAGCTCGTACGATCATTTCCCAGTTTTTGCTCGCGATAATTAGTACGCATCCGCAAACACATCCGCGTGTGGTCGACAACCCGTTGCGCAACAACCAAGCTAACGTATACAGATTTCCTGATTTATATTCCTATCGCGTTTCATCGTGCAGCGTCTTCGAGTCTTTATACTTTTTAATTTCATTGGGCTTGAATTTTCAGAAAATTGCATCGACATTGCATTTAAGCGCGGTAAAAGCGCCTTCTGTACGCGCGTAACGAGGGCTTCGAATGTACAAGTCAATAAAGAAGAGCTAATTTCATCGTTTGAATATTTTGGTTTTTACTTGCTGCCATTACTTGCTGCAACGACATATAAGCATATTCGACGTGCGACATATACGACTCGCGACGTGTGTCTATACATAGGTGCGTTCCACTTGGCGTTCTCACAACGCTCGTGAGCATCATTTCACCTTGTTTAACATTTGATAAACAACAAAAATGAAATGTGTTCCAAGAGTGTTATGAGCGCCAAGTGGAACGCGTGCGAATCTGGCGGAATCCGAGAACTGAGCAAAATCAAGCGTCAAGCATAATTATTCGGTATTATTATTCGTGCACAATTTGTACCAATTGCCATGTCTTGTTTCATCGAAACCGATTATTATTTAGTGTTTAGCAAGCTGGTAACGCACGCACGAGACGCGTGCGTCGATCGTCGATTTTGTCCAAGTTGATTTTTTTTTCAAGAGAAAGTAGAGGAAAGACAATAAAAAGAGAGCGAGTAACAAAATGACGCATCTATCCCGATCATTGTTGTCTTCGAACAAGTGCAGCAAAAGATCGAACATATCAATAGCGATTGTGATGTACGCGAGATAATTGCTAATTGCGCGGTATTGTTTCTTAAAGTGCTACAAAGTGCAAATTATTTCAAAAATATAAATTTAGAAATTAAATAATTTTTAAATAATTTTTTAATAAAAAAATTGAAAATTATACATATAGAATATCATATTACGACGATGTTAAAAACGAAAAATGCCATTAATGTTGCTGATTCTGCAAAGTTTATCTTAATTCACCTTAATCAATGTGTATATCGATAACGAATTGTCTCACCTTAATATTGCACATGGTTAAGAGATATCATCCGTATATCTCTTAATTAGTATATTCGTATTCGTATTTTTCAAAAGGTCTACAAGGAAAACAAAGTGTGAGATATCATCGGAAGAGAATCATTTTTGCAGTAGAGCAAATGTTATATAACGGATCTGCAACATTAAAGTGTCACATATATGTAAGTACGTATGAATTGTATGTCATAAATATGAATATATTAAATCAGCGGTTATAATTTAATCGATTTATTCCTATGGCAACGATTTCTTTCACTTTCCACGCTTCATTGCATCATTGATTCCATTTATGTCAAAAGACATCACATTTGCCACGTGATACATTAATTTTATGCCTAGAGTCTACAGCTTCGAATCATCATAGTTGGAACGTTCTTACTAGTCTATAATCTTACCCGCATATAAAAGCAGGTGTTTAATAAGTTCCAGATGGATAGATACGCAAGGACAAAAGACGAGACCTTCAATAGTGATTCCATCGTTTCATGCACACTGACGGCGAAGAAATTTTTTATGTCGCTTAAATGACCCATTTATATAAGTAGGACATCGCAAATGTACGATGATCTTACCATTTCACATTTGATATTTATCAATTGATTTCTATCAGCGATTAATGATGTGAAGAATTTAAATCGTTAGATGAAAAGGAGAATAAAGACTAATATGAACGCTGATATGAACGAAATTAAGAAGAATAGGAAAAAACAAAAGAGGAAAGTGATAGAGAAACTGCACAAGCATGTCGGGATATACTACTAGTTTTCTATTACCGAGCAGAGCCTGCTCTACTTTTCAAGATCTCTCTCTCTCTCTCTCTCTCTCTCTCTCTCTCTCTCTCTTTCTTCCTTTCTCGCAGTACTTGACACGCATGTTAAGTGCGCGACGTAAACTCGCTAGTCTTCTCTCGCAAATGTATGGCACGAGCCTGTCCTCGACTTTCGGGATAGGGATTGATCGATCTCGTTTCGCATCGTACATATACAATTTTGTCTCTCTCTCTCTCTCTCTTCCCTTGTCTGTCGACCAGAATGATCGGGATGGTCGATATTCAAAAAGTAACAAACATTTGCGCAAAATGCATTCTCTTTTTTTTTATACTTCTTTTCGTGTATCCTATATAAAAAGAGACAATTAAATCGATATTCGAATATATCGAAGTCTTCTCGAAAGTCACGAAGTTAATTGTTGCCGTTAATTGTTCCGCGACGCTGATTGGTTCTCTCGCTGCATTAACTTTGTGAGCGACTGTCGCGAAGTTAGCAAATGACAATTTATAGTTATGTGCATTCATAGAAGATTATTAATGCAATTTATTAAAAAAATAAAAAAATAAAAAGCTAAATAGCGCGCGCGAAGCGTCTTGTATGTCTGTAATGTCTAGTCCTATTTTAAACTTTGTATAAACTTGCGAATCCGTTTTCGTTGCTTGGATCAAGTTTAAATCAGGACTCGAAATTAATTTAATTAAGAAACACTTGGGCAAAGAATGTGTACGTAAAATGTAACGAATAAAAAGAATTTGTAAATTCTAAAAGGTTAACGATCACACACTTTGAACTAATGCCCAAGATAATTTGCGAGAAGAACTAAGACGGATGAAAGCATCGAAAACTGTTGGCACGCATCCCCACGTGTTTGTCGCAAGGACTTTCAGCTATGTGACAAACCAATCAGACGCGATTCTGTACGACATTTTATGGCTCCCGAGAGTCTCCATCGCGAAGCAATAAAAACGACGTTATTGATATGGTACAGCCATTATCGCGCATATCCTAATGTACAGTCGCATAGATGCGTGACGAAATATAAGTATACGATGATGTAAGGATAAATGTAAAAAAAAGATATTACGTGAATTGAATCGTATAACTTTTGACGTAAATAAAGTGTGTGTGTGTGTGTGTGTGTGTGTGTGTGTGTGTGTGTGTGTGTGTGTGTG